>JAAGEH010000289.1:5066179-5129117 GCA_011751065.1 Lasiurus cinereus | reverse complement strand
TCTTTATATTTCAAATTTTTTACTTGATTCTTGCCTTTCTCCAGTCCACTGCCAGGACTCTGTACAATATTCCTTATTTCAGTCAGTGTATGTCAAATTTCTATTTGGTCCTCTATCATCTCCAGTTGAACCTTTTCCATCCCTAGTTGGCTCCCCTGCATCTCTAGTATGTCCTTTTTCATCTCCTCTTGGGTCTTGCTAAATTTATCCATCTTTTCTAGCATATTCTTGAAAAACCCCATAAGCGTGGTTTTGAACTCTATATCCAGTCTTTTTTTTCCCCTCCATTTCTTTTGTTTGTGATCCCTTCCCCTGTCTCGGCATCCTCACCATGCCGGGGAAACTTCTGTGTTGGATTCAGTCCTATGATAGCAGACGCAAAGCCGCAGAAGCCTCTGCCGAGCTTGGGAGGGGTGGAGTCTCAGGGCTTAAGGGACCGCCTTGCCTTCCAGTCGGCCCCGCCCTCCACGGCCCCTGAGTCTCACGTGACTGGGTAATGGCTGGAGCGGTCCCTGTGCGCGCGCGCACCCAGTGCCTCTAACCGTTGCCTTTCCATCTCCCCTGCGCACTAGGACCACACGAGTCTAGGTCCCCATGGTTTCGCCCGAAACAGGGGCTTAGTGGACTCAGAAGTGGCACAGTTGGGAGGGTCTGTCTCCCGCTCACTCGCGAAAGCCTGCGGCACAATCAGCAATCTGTCCTCCGCGCAGCACCGTGCGCGTGCGAGACCGGACCCGATCTTCTGCGACTCCCCTAAATTTCCGTGCACCTCTCCCTTTTCACAGTCCAAACTCCCCCGTATGAGTTTCGGCTGGATCTGGGGTTTAGCGTCGTAAGATAAGGGGTTCAATGCCGTTGAGAGTCTCCGTTTCCCTCCCGCCAGAGAAAGCCAGCCCGGTACTCCGACACCCGCTCTCTCAGCGCGCACGTCTCAGTACCTCGGCTTTTTGCAGCTCCTCTGGGTCTCCGTGAGCCCCTCTCTTTCCCTCTAGTTGTAGAATTTCCACTCAGCCAGCTTTCCTGTGGTTCTGGATGATGTCCGTTCTGTCTTTTAGTTGTAGTTTTGAAATTGTTGTGTGAGGCAGCAGTGTAGGTGTTTACCTATGCCGCCATCTTGGATTCTCTCCCTTTGCCTATTTTAAATGTGTTTTTTTAAAGGTTGAATTGTAAGAGTTCTTTATAAACTTTGGATATTAATTCCTTATCAGATGTATCATTGGGGAATATCTTCTCCCATTCAGTAGGTTGTTTTTTTGTTTTGCTGATGGTTTCCTTTGCTGAGCAAAACTTTAGTTTGATGTAATCTCATTTGTTTATTTTATTTTTTTGTTTCCCTTGTTCAAGGAGATAGATCAGAAAAAGTATTACTAAGAGCGAGGCCAGAAAGTTTACTGCTATGTTTTCTCCAAGAGTTTTATGGTTTCAGGTCTTACATTTAAGTTTAATCCATTTTGAGATTATTTTTGTACATGATGTAAGAAGATAGTCTAATTTCATGCTTTTGCATGTGTTTATCTCATGTTCCCAGTACTACTTGTTGAGGAACCTGTTCTTTCTCTGTTGTGTGTTCTATGTCCTTCAAAAGAGAAAAGTTGACTGCAGTGGAGTGTTTATTTCCAGGCTCTTGATCCTGTTCCATGATCTGTTTTTGTGCCAATTTTACACTTTTGATGGCTGTAGGCTTCTGGTATAGTTGGAGTCCTCTTATCTTTTCAATCTGTGCAGCCTTCAATTCCTAACACAGACTATGTGGACTCTGTGCTATCTGCTATTTTCTCTCAGTGAGTCTGGACAGGGAAGTGACATGTGGTTTTATTTATCTTCTCTGGTGTTTGTTGACTCTTTGTCCATTAATTTCTGTTCTGATTCTTTCATTCCTTACATGTTCTTTGTGTTGGTTCCACATTTCTCTGGCTTCTGAAATCAAAAGGGTAGTGTTTAGTTCAGCCTTTCCTCTCAGTGGCTGATGTCTTCTCTCACAGCTGGATCCAAGGAATTGACAGACATGTTTTGGTTACATTTTAGTTCTAAGTATTTTTAAATTTCAATTGCAATTTTTTTTCCTCTTTGGTCCTTTAGTTATTCAGAAGTGATATCTAAATAGAGCTTGTTCTTGTTTTGTTTTTGAAAAGTTTTAACACTGTCACAAACAATGAAGTTTGTTATGATGTTCCTTTTAAGTTTATGGCTCTTGGTGAATGACCTTTTCAAATGACCTCTGAACTTTTTCCCAGAAAGGCACTTTTTTTTTTTTATTAGTAATGTAGCTGCATCAACTTTCTTTTGGTTAATATTGTTTTAGGTGTATCTCTAATAAAAAGCATTATTTAGATATATATTTTTTAAATCCCTGAAATCTTTTTTGTTTAGCTGGACTACATGTATGTGTATGTACACAAACATAGGGACATAACCCTGAGTGTATTTCTACCACTTGCATCAACAGCTGTTAGCTTATAAACTATGAGTCTGAAACTGGGAAAATGACCCACAGAACTGGCTGTCCGTTGTCATAAATGCCAAACTAATGTGACTGGTTCTGGTTGAGAAGGAAAGAGGTTAATTTAGGTGTTGACAATTTGAGAAGAGGCCAGACTCATGCCTTAAAAACCATCTTAAATATCTCAGTGCAGGCTGGTTTTCTTTTTTCTTTTTTCTTTTTATTAATTTTTATTAATTTTTTCTACATATCTCCCCATTGCCCCCCCTTCCTCCCAGGCATATCCCAACCCCCCAGTATCTGTGATCATTGGTTATGCTTATATGCGTGCATACAAGTCCTTTGATTGATCACTTATCTACCTCACCTAACTTTAATCTTTCTGCTGTAATTTCACAGTCTGTTTGATGCTTTATGATTTTTGTCCCCCTGAGAATTATCAGTCTACTCCCTTTCTGTGCTCCTGATTCTATTATATTCACCAGTTTATTCTGTTGATCAAATTTTTAATTCACTTAATTTTTAGATTCACTTGTTGATAGATAGGTATTTGTTGTTCATAATTTTTTGGCTTTTACCTTTTTCTTCTTCCTCTTCTAAAAGAGTACCTTTCAGCATTTCATATAATACTGGTTTGGAGTTGATGAACTCCTTTAGCTTTTTCTTCTCTGTGAAGCTCTTTAACTGCCCTTCAATTCTGAATGACAGCTTTGCTGGATAGATTATTCTTGATTGTAGGTTCTTGCTATTCATCACATTGAATATTTCTTGCCACTCCCGTCTGGCCTGCATTGTTTCTGTTGAGAAATCAGCTGACAGTCGTATGGGTGCTCCCTTGTAGGTAATGAACTGTTTTTCTCTTGCTGCTTTTAATATTCTCTCTTTGTCTTTTGCTCTTGGTATTTTAATTATGATGTGTCTTGGTGTGGTCCTCTTTGGATTCCTTTTATATGGGGTTCTGTGTGCTTCCGGAACTTGTAAGTCTATTTCTTTCACCAGATGTGGGAAGTTTTCAGTCATTATTTCTTGAAATAGGTTTTCAGTATCTTGCTCTCTCTCTTCTTCTGGCACCCCCACAATTCTGATGTTGGTACGCTTAAAGCTGTCCCAGAGGCTCCTTACATTATGTTCACATTTTTGGATTCTTTTCTCTTCTTGTTTTTCCAGTTGAATGTTGTCTGCTTCTTTATATTTCAAATTTTTGACTTGATTCTTGCCATCCTCTAGTCTGCTGTTAGGACTCTGTACAATATATTTTATTTCAGTCAGTGTCTCTAGTATGTCCTTTTTCATCTCCTCTTGGGTCTCACTAAATTTATCCAACTTTTCTAGCATATTCTTGAAAAACCTTATAAGCATGGTTTTGAACTCTATATCCAGTCGTTTTTTTCCCTCCATTTCTTTTGTTTGTAATCCCTTCCCTTGTCTGGGCATTTTCACTATGCCGGGGAAACTTCTGTGTTGAATTCAGCCTTATGATACCAGACTTGCAAAACCGAAGAAGCCTCTGTTGAGCTTGGGATGGGTGGAGTCTCAGGGCTTAAGGGACCGCCTTGCCTTCCAGTCGGCCCCGCCCTCCACGGCCCCTGAGTCTCACATGACTGGTTAATCGCTGGAGCGGTCCTTGTGCCCGAGCGCCTGCAATGCCTCTAGACCGCTGCCCCTCTGGACCACATGAGACCAGGTCCCCAGGGTTTCGCCCGAAATAGGGGCTTAGTGAAGTTAGAAGTGGCACAGTTGGGAGGGTCTGTCTCCCACTCACCCGCGAAAGCCATCGGCATAATCAGCAGTCTGTCCTGTGCGCAGTGCCGTGCGCACCACCAGGCCTTTGATCTTTTGCGACTCCCCAAAATTTCTGTGCACCTCTCTCTTTTCACAGTCCAAACTCCCCGCCCCCCGTATGAGTTTCGGCTGGATCTGGGGTTTAGTGTTGTAAGATAAGGGGTTCAATGCCTTTGAGAGTCTCCATTTCCCTCCTGCCTGAGAAAGCCAGCAAGGTACTCCGGCACCCGCTCTCTCCACGCGCTCGTCTCTGTACTTCAGCTTTTTGCAGCTCCTCTGGGTCTCTGTGAGCCCCTCTCTTTTCCTCTAGTTGTAGAACTTCCACTCAGCCAGCTTTCCTGTGGTTCTGGATGATGTCCGTTCTGTCTTTTAGTTGTAGTTTTGAAATTGTTGTGCGAGGCAGCAGTGTAGGTGTTTACCTATGCCGCCATCTTGGATTCTCCTTTTTTTTTTTTATCATCAAAGATTCCACTATTTCTTTTTAAAAATCAGTGTAACTTGCCTTGGTGTCGCTTAAGAATTTAGTAGAAAAATCCACAGTAAGTGCCTCATAAAGTGCAGGGGGCTTAAAGTCAATCATATCCCACACCTTGTGGGCCCATTTCTGAAGTTCAAGTGCATCACCTAGCATCTGATCATTAATAAAACACATGACATTGGAAGAATATTCCCAGACTTCACTCTTAAGTTCCTTTATCACATGCCTTCCTAAAGAAAATCCTGTAAATATTTTACTTTTTCTTAAAATCAGCCTGATAAAATGAATGAAATAATTTAGAAAACGCTTTTTTTCTTCTGTAGATATTGATCCCATGCAAATTCTTGAGGAGGGACCATTATAGGATCATCAAATTTGGATGGGAAATTAATCTTCAGACACTCTGCAGTGTTCTTCATGATCTCCAGGCTGGGGTTTTTCAGCAGATAGTTCAGATATATGTCCTGTGGAAGTCAGGGATTCCTTGGGACGTTTTTGGTCTTACAATTACTTCAGCTCCTAAAAACTTTTGTGAACCTCATAAAACTTTAGTTCATGTGTAATAAAACTATCAAAAAGCCAAGGAAAAATTTCAATGTTTATCTATTTAAAATAAGCCCATTTATGTTAATATAAGTAACATGAAAAAAAAAAAGCACACCTATTTTTCAAAACCAACAACAACAAAAATGTAAGGAGGAGAGTAGTGTTTGCTACAGTGTGCAGATCTCTAAAACCCAGCTTCACACCAAACAGCCAGTTCTCTGCTCTGGACTTCTGCAGCCTTAGGACAATGCTACAGTTGTGAGAATGAGAATGAGAGAGGCAAACATCTCAACACTACCATAGAAACTGCCTGGCTTTGTCTGCCTCCGATGGCCCCAAGTGACCCTCCCATGCCCCCACCCTGGTCCTGCCCAGGCTTGGCCTCCTGAATAGTGAGTGCACTATGGGGCTTTTGCTATATTGTCACAGACTTTCTTTGCCATTGTGAGCCAATCTACATGCTGTCTTCAACCTCTCTTGAGTCGGATATGAAACACCAATTTGGCTGTGTCTGGGTCTTCTCCAAGCTTTGGTCCTCTTAGTACCTTGCCTGGCTGAATTCTCCAGGTTTTGGCATGCATCTTCACCTCTTCAGGTCCCTCTCTACTGTGTCCAGCCTCCTCTGCTCAGGTCTGGGTTACCTGGAAGTTCTCCCTTGTGGAGAACTATGTTAAGGTCTAGCCCATTGGCTTGGCTTTCCTCTTTAAAAATTTTATCTTCCTATTTTTTAACTGAAAATGGGATGTATGTTCATTGAGTATAACTTAGTGGCATAAAAGCACACAGGGTGAAAGGGCTGTCTGTGTCCTCTTTCCCACCCTCCATCTCTGTCTGTGCACCTATAGATATATACATACTAGGGGTCCAGTGCATGAATTCATGCACCTTGAAAGGAACTGTGGGCCATGAGGCTATGATGGGCACAGGGACAGGTCTCAGCCCATCCTCCACATCCCTGCCTGGCCCTTCCTGCCATAGTCCTGGTCCCCTGTCTGCCAGCAGCCCTGCTCCCACTGCCACTGCTCCCATGTGCTGATGCTGGCCCCGCTTGCACCTGCTGATGGTGTGGAGCAATTTGGGCCAGTGCTGGCAACAGGTGTGAGAGGTGATTACCGGCCCTGATCATCCCTTAGGAGCAGGGGGAGATGGAGAAGCCCTGAGGGGCTATTGGGGTTGGCACCAGCAGCAGGTGCGAGCGTCCGGCAGAACTGCAGTGCACACGGGAGCAAATAATTTTCAGTAACCACCAGAGGCTCACCCTGATGACAGTGACCAGCATTCCACTTTGGTCTGGGGCCCCCTCTCACCTGCTCCACCATCCCACTGTGGCTGATGCCTAGCATGTTCTGTGCCCTGCCACCTGCTGCTGACATCCACCATATTCTGCACATGCTCCCTGGTGGTCAGTGCACGTCATAGCGACCGGTTGTTCAGTTGTTCCATGGTTTGGTCTATTTGCGTACTAGGGTTTTATATATATATATATATATATATATATATATATATATATATATATATTCCTATCCTTGTGTCCATGTACATGCCCTGTGCTGCTCTTTTCCAAGCTAAATCAGATTGTGCCCTCGGTATCCTGCAATTCACATCTCCACACTGGTTACTGGTGTTGGCTGATCTTATGTGTCACCTTTACTGGGCTATGGGAGCCCAGACATTTGGACTTGCATGAATCTGATGTGTCTCTGAAGGTGTTTCTGGGTGGAGTTCGAGTTGGCTCGGTGGACTGTGTGAAGCACAGGGCCCTCCTGAGGGTGTATGAAGCACAGGTCCTCCCTTGTCAAATGGAGAGGAAGAGAGAACTGTTCCAGCTGACTATTGGGAAATTGGTCCATTCCTGTGGCTCTCCTGCATCTCCAGTTTGCTGAGAAGATGTATATATTTGTGTCTCCTGTTGGTTCTGTTTCTCTAGAGAATCCTAGTATGGGTATCTTCCCACATCAGTGGTGAGGACCAGCTGCATTCCTTCTGTGGTTGTGCCCTGCCCTCAGCAGCTGTGCCCTGCAATTTATTTGATTCTCTCATTTGTGACTGAGTTTGTTGACAGCTTTTTGCCTCCATCTGCCACTTGAACGTCCTTGTATCTATTGTTATGCACATGTATCAGAATTACTGCTGGTCATACGTGGGGTAGGGTTAGTGGGGTAGGGTCTGTTCCAAGATTTGTTTTTGGTGTTGTTTGTTGGGCAGCCATTATGAGTTTTAATGTAGTCAAGTTAATTTTTTCTTTTTTTAAGTTGGCTGCTGTTTTGTATCTTGTTTAAGAAATCCTAACCCTGCTGGCATGGCTCAGTGGTTGAGTGTTGACCTATGAACCAGGAGGCCATGTTCAATTCCTGGTCAGGGCACATGCCTGTGTTGCAGGCTCCATTCCCAGTGTGGGGCATGCAGGAGGCAGCTGATCAATGATTCTCTCTCATCATTAATGTTTCTATCTCTCTCTCCCTCTACCTTCTTCTCTCTTTTATAAAAAAAAAAGAGTTTTTTTTACAGAGAGGAAGGGAGAGGAATAGAAAGTTAGAAACATCGATCAGCTGCCTCCTGCACACACTCCACTGGGAATATGCCCACAACCAAGGCACATGCCCTTGACCGGAATCAAACCTGTTGGGTACAGTATACATTGTCCACAGTTGAATCACCTCCTCAATCATGTTGTTCAGGATCAAAGGGAGTATGCAGGTGCACTGGTCCGAGAAATGAAACTTAGAAAAGAAACTTAACCCTCTGTTCCTACACGTGTATGTATTTCAGAATTTCAAACTAATATGATCAATAAAAAATCAATAAAATATATTTTAAAAAATTATATATATATGTATATATATATATATATATATATTTTATTGATTTTTTTACAGAGAGGAAGGGAGAGGGATAGAGAGTCAGAAACATCGATGAGAGAGAGACATCAATCAGCTGCCTCCTGCATGCCCCCTACTGGGGATGTGCCTGCAACCAGGATACATGCCCTTGATCTGAATCAAACCTGGGACCTTTCAGTCCACAGGCCGACGCTCTATCCGCTGAGCCAAACCAGTCTTGGCAAATTAATATTTTTAAAATGCATATAACACTGTTACCGGTGGGCTTGGACTGCCTGTTGCAATATCCAATCACGAAGGCAGGGTTGAATCATATAAGGCATTTATTGAGAAGGCCAGCCAACCAAGAAGACAGGGAGCTTATAAGCATCCAAAACCTGGCTTGACAGTAAAGTGCAGGGAACAAGATTATATAGGAAAAATGGGCTGGGTTGAGGTTGGGGACAGAATGCAATTGCATACAGTCCTTGACATCAGCAGATGTCAACCGTTGCTCTTGGTTGTCAGGCAATGAGATGACTGGTCATGCTTAACAGTTCTTCTTGCGTGTTGGGTACAGTATACATTGTCTGCAGTTGAATCACCTCCTTAATCATGTTGTTCAGGATCAAAGGGAGTATGCAGGTGCATTGGTCCGAGAAATGAAACTTAGAAAAGAAACTTAACCCTCTGTTCCTACACGTGTATGTATTTCAGAATTTCAAACTAATATGATTATCTTTAAGATGAACTCAGATGCTCTATTAGATTTTAAGTCCCCTCTATCAATACTTATTATTTAGAGGCAAATAATACTTTCACAATGTTGTGCAGTTATCACCTTTAATAGTTTAAAAACATTTTTATCACCTGAAGAGAATGTGAGAATAAACAAATCATCTTTTCTATCAAAGAGCAGTTTGGACAGCCGCCATTTTGGACTGTGAGACTTAGCAGCCGTCATGCTGGCCACATGGCTTGCAGCTCCCCTGGGAGCCGCCATCTTGAAAGAGCAAAAGCAACCCCCTCCCTTTGAATTAGCCAATTGTGAAAGACTGTGCACCTGAGCTCAAATCAATAGTGAGAGACAGGTCACATGTGTCAGGGATTATAAAGCGGAGCAGACAATCTGCACATGCTTCCAGACCATGTGTGTTTACCCTTCTACATAAAAGTAAATATATTTGCCTTAATGCCTGGCTCCTGAGTATGATTTGTGTTCTACCAGGGCCCCTGAATTTGGGGGCTTGCCTTATTTCTAACAAGGAGACCCCATACTCATTATAAAGTCACTCCCACTTTGCCTGCCCCAGGCCTTGATAATGTACTTTCTGTTTCTATGGGGTATCTTACACTGAGTGGCCAGATTATTATGATCTCTGAATGCATAATAACCTGGCCACTCAGGCCTGGTGCATGAATTTGTGCATGGGTGGGGTCTGGACAGCCTGGCCAGGGGGAGGGACATGGGGCGGTTGGCCAGCTTGCCTGCTGGTTGAACTCCTAGTCGAGGGGACAATTTGCATATTAGCCTTTTATTATATAGGTGTTCAGAGATCATAATAATCTGGCCACTCAGTGTAGAGTTTAGGAGATGCATGCCTGTAGGAGGAGGGAATAGCATGGGCAGACTCTCCTGGGGCAGAGCCATGTTCTTTGCATGGAGGTTATGTATCGCTCTCTTGTGTTGGAAATTTTAGGGGAGATCTCAGGGAAGGGTCTCAATCAGCTTCCAGGTGTGCTCTTTGAGGATCGTGGTCTCTACTGATTGGTCGATGGTCCGGAGGCAGCTACATGTTACTTGTCTGGTTTTGCAGCTTTTCTGGGCCTGGAGTTGAACTACAACTGAGGCCTAGATGTTATCTGTAGTCAGTAGGTCTAAAGGCATGACCAGTGATATGCTAGTGCAGGAAAGGTTACCCTGGGGGTGAGGTCCTTGTTTTCCCAGTTTTGCTCCTTACTAGGCACCCTGGGCTTTCTGTACCTGGCCCCCTCATTCTTGCTCTGCTCCCGCCTGTCTAACTGCCTGTAACAATTCCATTGTATGGATATTTACTTTTCCATTAATCTGTTGGTGAATATTTGGATTGTTTCCACTTTTTGGCTAGTGAATGTTAATGTAAAAAATAAGCCAAAGGAAAATCGTTTGGCAAAAATAAAAGGACCCCAAGTCGATTTTATAGAAAAGATTCCTTTATTAACTTTTGGTCGAGAATATGTTTATATATTTTCAGAAAACAACTCCAAAACCAAGTGGACTCCTGCAACAGAGAGGAATCGACAGGTCTGCTCCAACCACGAAGACAAGAGGAGCAACAGTCCAGAGATGGAAGATGCTGATGACTTCTTGCCATGCTAGCTGTCAGCAGCTGTGCGTCGCTACAGGTTGCCTAGGACCAAACCAGAGAGGGTCGGACCTGCAATGCCACCATTTGTCCACCATCCAGATACTATTGCTGATGTGTACACATAAGGAACTGTTTGACATTGAAACTGGAACTCAAATTATTAGACACTGAAATTGGGACTCAAACATTTTTTGTTCTTATAGGTTTATTTCTAGCCTACAGAGGCAAGATGTTTTTAAAGAAAAGAATCAGGTGGGGGTTGGGGAGAACAGATACAGAGGCAAAGAAGCAATGAACAGACTGTCATACTACAGTGGGAAGGCAGGGGAGGTTTGGAGGGGGGTGTGCTGTAAGAAATCAACCGAAGGACTTGTATGCATGTATATAAGCATATTCAATGGATAAAGACACTGGGGAGTGCGGGGAGCGGGGGGTGGGCAGGTGAGGACATGTACTGGGGGAGGGAGGTCAATAGGGAAAAAATAAAGGAGATATATGTATTACTATTTATAATATTTTAAACAATAAACAAACAAACAAACAAACAAACAAAAAACCATTGAGGCTCTCTGCTCCTCCTGTTTGTCAGACAGCCTCTCCTCCTGTGCTGTGCCAGCAGCCACAACCCTGAGGGACGATGGTGAAGGTCGGAGTGAACGAATTTGGCCACATGGGGTGCCTGGTCACCAGGGCTTCTTTTAAATCTGGCAAAGTGGATATTATTGCCATCAATGACCCCTTCATTAACCTCAACTACATGTTCCAATATGATTCTACTCATGGCAAGTTCAAAGGCACAGTCAAGGCTGAGAACGGGAAGTTGTCATCAATGGAAAGTCCATCTCCATCTTCCAGGAGCGAGATCCTGCCAACATCAAATGGGGTGATGCTGGTGCTGAGTATGTGGTGGAGCCCACCAGTGTCTTCACTACCATGGAGAAGGCTGGGGCTCACTTGAAGAGTGGAGCCAAGAGGGTCATCATCTCTGCCCCTTCTTGAATGCCCCCATGTTTGTGATGGGTGTGAACCATGACAAGTATAACAACTCCCTCAAGATTGTCAGCAATGCTTCCTGCACTACTAACTGCTTGGCCCCCCTGGCCAAAGTCATCCATGACAACTTTAGCATCATGGAGGGACTCATGACAACAGTCCATGCCAACACCGCCACCCAGAAGTCCCTGGATGGCCCCTCTGGGGAGCTGTGGCATGATGACCAAGGGGCTGCCCAGGACATCATCCCTGCTTCTACTGGTGCTGCCAAGGCTGTGGGCAAGGTCATCCCTGAGCTGAATGGGAAGCTCACTGGCATGGCCTTCCATGTTCGCACCCTCAATGTGTCAGTTGTGGATCTGACCTGCCGCCTGAAGAAAGCTGCCAAATACGATGATATCAAGAAGGGAGTGAAGCAGGGCCCCCTCGAGGGCATCCTAGGCTATAGGGAGGATCTGGTTGTCTCCTGGGACTTTAACAGTGACACCCACTCCTCCACCTTTGATGCTGGGGCTGGTATTGCCCTCAACGACCGCTTTGTCAAGCTTGTTTCCTGGTCTGACAATGAATTTGGCTACAACAATGGGGTGGTAGACCTTATGGTCCACATGGCCTCCAAGGAGTAAGAGCCCCCTGGACCACCAGCCCCAGGAGGAAGAGAGGCCTTCAGCTGCTGGGGAGTCCTTGCCCCAGATCAGTTCCCTGACACAATGAGAATCTCCCGGCCACCATTTCCATTCCAGACCCCCTGAAAAAGTAGGGGCATAGGAAGCCCTACTTTGTCATATACCATCAATAAAGTTCACTGTACCCAGCCAAAAAACAAACAAACAAAAAGAAACATTGAAACCTGTAAAGAATTTTTGTGAGTTTATTTGAGCCAAATTGTCGACATATGCCGGGAAGCAGAACCTCAATAAACTGAGATAATGCTCCTGAGAATGGCAGGTTACATTTGTATTTATACATTGCAATCAAAGGAGGACATAGATGGGTTACATGAAATCCATTGGTGATAGATTAAGGAGATGGAATAAAGCAAATGGGGAGGGGGAATCCCTGGGAATGGATAAAAAGTAAAATGATGGACACATGCTTAGGTGGCTGCAGGAACAATTAATATGATAATGAAGGAATTTGTGGTATCTGTCCTGGCTCCCACTACATTTGGTTGTGCCCCAGGGGCTCCAGAAAAAGGAAAGTTACAAGTTACCCAAACATTTCAAGGGTATGTAATCATAGATGCAAAAAGACAGATAGGCTCAGTTAAGGTAAAGGTTGACCTTGTCAGTGAAGATACTGACCTAGGATGTAACTGCCCACCATAACTGCATTTAGTTAAAGTTAAAGTTTAAGTTCAGACCATCCTTTGTGATTAGTGTAGGTCTCTGAGTTTTCAAGACTGTTATGCAGGCTGTGCCAGAATTTATCTAAGGACGTAAGCACAGGTGGCCAAGAGTATCCTCTGCCAATAGAATGGACTTATACGGATGACTCAAGGCACTTATTAAATATTGGCCGAGCATAAATTACACAGGAGACAGACATACAATGCACGAATCACACGCGGTTTATTTACCAGAGTCCTGGTGGTTTCCAGACCTCGGCAGGCCACCCGGAGATCCACGCTGACAGACACACACACTGGACGTTGGACGTTGCAGCTGCAGCTCGGCGTCTTGTAGAGGCCTCGGCTTGTGGCTCACGGTTCGGACCCAGGGTCCACGGCAGAGCTCAGAGTTCAGGCAGGATGCAGGAAGGGGAGTTGAGAGTGGCAGTCTGTGGAGGAGCAGACAAGTGGCTCTAATCTCCTTTGGAGCTTGCTCTCTTTTATGTGCTCAAGCAGACATCTTCAGTGTGTCTTCAGTGTGTCTTATCAGCGGGTCCCAGGTGTTCTGCTATCTGGTCTTTACATGTGGGGTACAAACTTTTATATCTCTTACATGCACATCTCTTTTAAGGGCGTTCACACTTCATTCCACTCTCTAATATGTCACACCCAATTTCTTATTTTATATTTGTATTCTATCCTTATTATTATTACTATAACACAGGCCTCCCCTGAGCTTGTCAGATCAGGATGTGGCTCCTTTCATCTACATGAATAATGCTGCTGTGAACATTTGTGTACAAGATTTTTGTTGTTGTAATATGTTTGACATGTAACATGTAAATTTAAGGTGTACAACATGTTAACTTGATACATACATATGTGTGGAAACCTCCTTCATGTCCCGCGTGGTTCAGGGCTCCCATTCAGGGTTGGGTTCTGGAGGAGGCTGCACACAAATGAGAAGAGACTAGAAAAGTATTAATTTGGGAATATTCTGGGGCCAGGCAGGAGCCTTCCTATAGTGAGAAGGCTCCTTTGCTTTGGCCTTGCTATCCCTTTTATTGAGACTTTGGGACATACCCATAGCCTTTAGGCATGAAATTTCAATAACAAATATACAAAAGACAGAGGTGGAGGCCGCTTCAGGCTTCAATGTCTCAACTAAACAATGAGTAGTTAGAGCAATTAAGGTTGTTGACTAGCCTTCCAGGCTTCCTGTCCACATCTTTCTATTCCTGAAACAATGTTCTGGTTTCATATGTATTGTAATATGTTTGACATTAGTGACAATTAACACCTCCGTCATTTCACATAATTATCTTCTCTTTTTAGGGGTGCATAATCCTGGGTGGACATGTTTCAATTATCTTGAGTATACACCCAAGGGTGGAACTGATGGGCCATATGATAATGCTGTTTAATAAGCTTGAGTTTTGTTAAGTGGTATTGCATTTGTTTCCTAGGGCTGTTGTAATAAATGATCACAAACTGGGTGGATTAAAACAGCAGAAATGTATTCTCCTCCATAAGTCTACAATGAGGGTGTCACAGCTGAGCTCCCTCAGGGAGCTCCAGAGGAGGGTCCTTCCTGCCTCTTGTAGGTCCTGGTGCCCCAGCTGTCCCTGGGCTTGTGGCTACATCACCCTGATCTCTGCCTCTGTTGGCCTGTGGATTCTCTTATGTGTCTCTGCATCTCTTTTCCTCGTATGTGTCTTCTTTCTCTAAATTTCCCCTGATAAGGATGCAAGTTATTAGATTGGAACCCATCCTAATGACCTCATCTTAACTTGATTGCATCTGCAAAGACCCTACCCCTACCTAAGGTCCTCTCAAATTCTGGGGTGAGGACTTTGCTGTGTCTTTCTGGGGACACCAGACACCATCTCGTGCCAGGTCTGAAGTAGCCATCTGGTTTTCTTTTTTCGGAAGACAGCGGATCATCCAGAGCACTCTCTCACTTGTGTGCCTGACTGTGTGGGTTTCCAGGCTCTCTGTTCTGCCTGGTACCTCCCCACCCCAGGCCTCACTTACTATGCTTCCTGGTGGTGAGCTCTTAGTACAGTATCACTTTCCTGCTTCGACCGCTCTCTGTCCTGGTGACCCTCCTGCATGTGCTGGCCCTGGCCTGGCCCTAGAATACCCAGCAGTGTCCACTTCGAGGCTCTGAGCCTTGTGGTGTGCCCTATAAATGACTATCCAGACTCCAGAACATCTCCCAGCACAGCCCTGGGATAAGAAGAAAGGCAGATGCGGCAGGAGTGGATGCCTGGAACATGATGCCCAGGAGGAAGGAGCTGGGTTGTGAAACTGTACCCAAATGCCAGTGAACAGGGATGGAGCTGAAACAGCTGAGTCACTTTGCAGCAGAACCATGGCCTGCTGTGGGAAGGAATGGCAAGATAGCTAAATTACGTCACCCTTAATTGTGGCCCTTAATTTCTACTCTAGGAATTTGTTCAGCCTTAATCTCAATGTTTCCAGTGAGGAAAGGCAGCTCTGAGCTCCCAGGCACAAGGCTCTAATGTTAAACCGTGGCAAGGAGAGGGAGGGAGGGCTCACAACCGTGCTGCTGGCACCAGAGGTTAATTTTCTCCAACCTGCCAACAGATTTTCCACAAGCTTTTTAGAAGGTTTGGCAAATATTTTGGGTTAAAATTTTTTTTTCATGTACATTTTGTGGCATCTGTATTAGTGGAGGAAAGACAGATTATAAAAATTCTTGCATTTACTTTAAATTGTTTAAATTCTTATATCAAGATTGCTTCCTGAAACACTATCAAATTATGGGGTCATTTCTGCATTTTCACTCGAATCAGTCATCATAACTGAATCCCTCTAGAACACTGTGAGAGGATTTCTAGTATTGCAGTCCCTTCCCCTCCCCCAACGCCCCAGTGGGTGGTTTAAAGTATTGCTTGCCCAAGAGGGAAATGTTTTGTAATAGTTACTACTTAAAGTAATAGTAACAGAATTACAAGCATGCTGTGTTTATTTTAATGTTCTGATTTAGCATTTTTAAGGTCCTGTTTTGACTGATGCCCTGTTTTGAAAAGCAGGGCTTGAACCATGTCTGCACCACCTTGTGGCATCCTTGTCTGAGCAGAAATAAGCGGTTAATCATGTTGAGCGTCCTTTGCATGCAACAAGTGTTTTCTCATGTGTGTGTTGGTGAATTTAATGGTGCCCACATTTCTCTAAGATTGTACATTTTCCTTCATTGTTTTTCTCTGTTCATCAGGCTCCCATAATCTTTATCAATTGATGTCGATATTCCTGGATTCTAGCCTTCTGTCAGTTAACTTCTGCCATGGAGTCCCTCCAAGGAATGGTTCATTCCTTATCGCTAGTCTCTATTTGATGAGACGTCATCATGATACCTCCTTCACTTTTTAACAAAAATAATTCTTTATTTAAAAAGTATTACGTATGTCCTCTTTTTACCCCCATAGACACCGTCTAGCCCCCATCCCCAACCCCCGCAGCTCAGCCTTCAGCACCCTATTGTCTGTTTATGCATATATGCATACAAGGTCTTTGGATGGTTACCTCCCACCCACCCACACTCTCCCTCCTTCCCTCAGAGAATCTGCACTCTGTTCCATGCTTCCATGTCTCTGGACCAATTCCATTCATTGGTTTATTTTGTTACTTAGATTCCACATATGAGTGCAATCATGTGATACTTGTCTTTCTCTGACTGACTTATTTTTCTTAGCATAATACTTTCCAGGTCCATGCTGTCTCAAAGAGTAAGAGATTCTTTTCTTTACTGCTGCATAGAGTCCATGGTATAAATGCACCCCAGCTTTTTTATCCAGTCCTCTAATGATGGGCACTTGAGCTGTTTCCACATCTTAGCTATTGTAAATTGTGCTGCTATGAACATAGGGGTGCATACATTCCTTCTGATAGGTGTTTTGGGTTTCTTAGACTGTATTCCTAGAAGTTGGATTATTGGTTCAAATGGCAGTTCCATATTTAATTTTTTTGAGGAAACTCCTTACTGTTTTCCATAATGGCAGCACCAGTCTGCATTTCTACCAGCAGTGCACTGGGGTTCCCTTTTCTCCACATCCTCACCAGCACTTGTCATTTGTTGATTTGTTGATGGTAGCCATTCTGACAGATATGAGGTGATACCTCATTGTCATTTTAATTTGCATGTCTCTGATGATCAGTGACTTTGAGCATTTTTTCATTATGTCTCTTGGCTATCTGTATGTCCTCTTTGGAGAAGTGTCTATTTAGGTTCTTTGCCCATTTTTTTAATTGGATTGTTTGCATTCCTTTTGCCTAAGTTGTATAAGTTCCTTTGGATAGTAACCCTTTCAGATGTATCATTGCCAAATATGCTCTCCCCTTTCCATTTTATTGGTGGTTTCTTTAGATCTAAAGAAGCTTTTAATTTTGATGTAGTCCCATTTGTTTATTTTCTCCTTAGTTTATTTTTCCCTAGGAGATGTACCTATAAACATATTGCTACGAGAGATTTCTGAGATTTTGCTTCCTATGGTTTATTCTTGGATGTTTATGGTTTCACAACTTACATTTAAGTCTTTTATCCATTTTGAGTTTATTCTGGTGTATGCTGTAAGTTGGTGGGCTAGTTTTTTTTGTTTTGTTTTGTTTTGTTTTGCATGTATCTGTCCAGTTTTCCCAACACCATTTATTGAAGAGACTGTCTAGACTCCATTGTATGTTCTTGCCTCCTTTATCAAATATTAATTGAGCATAATGGCTTGGGTCAATTTCTGGTGTCTCTGTTCTGTTCCATAAATGCCTGTTCTTGTGCTAGTACCAGGCTGTTTTTTGTTTTTTTTAAAATATATTTTATTGATTTTCCATAGAGAGGAAGGGAGAGGGACAGAAAGTCAGAAACATCGATGAGAGAGAGACTTCTATCAGCCATCTCCTGCATGCCCCCACACTGGAGTTGTGCCCGCAAGCAAGGTACATGCCCCTGACCGGAATCGAACCTGGGACCTTTCAATCCGAAGGGCGACGCTCTATCCACTGAGCCAAATCAGTCTCGGCCAGGCTGTTTTGATTACTGTACCTTTGTAATATAACTTGAAATGTGGTATTGTGATTCCTCCAATTTTGTTTTTCTTTCTCAAGATTGCTGCAGCAATTCGGGGTCTTTTCTGATTCCATATACATTTTTGGAGTATTTGTTCTAATTCTGTGAAATATACCATTGGTATTTTAATAGGGGTTACATTGAATCAGTAGATTACCTTAGGTAGTATGGACATTTTAATAATGTTGATTCTACCAATCCATGAACATGGTATATTCTTCCTTTTTTTAAAAAAAATCTTTTTTTTTTATTGATTTTTCACAGAGAGGAAGGGAGAGGGATAGAGAGCAAGAAACATCAGTGAGAGAGAAACATCTATCAACTGAGATACATGCCTTTGGCCGGAATAGAATGTGAGACCCTTCAGTTCACAGACCAATGCTCTATCCACTGAGCCAAACCGGTCAGGGCCTTCCACTTTTTTATATCTTCTTCTATCTCTTTTTTCCTATAGTTTTCCAAGTGCAGGTCTTTTGCCTCCTTGATTAAGTTTATTCCTAAGTATCTTAATTTTATTGTTGCAATGGTAAATGGGAATGTTTGTTTATTGTCTCTTTCTGAGAATTCATTATTGGTGTATTAAAAAAACATCATTTTTTGAGTGATGATTTTGTATCCTGCTACATTGCCAAATTCATTTATTAAATCTAGTAGTTTTTTGGTGGAATCTTTAGTTTTCTATGTACTATATCATGTCATCTGTGAATAATGAGAGTTTACTTTCTCCTTTCCAATCTGGATACCTTTTATTTTGTCTTTTTTCTGACCACTGTGTCTAGAACTTTCAGGACTATGTTGAATAAGAGTGGTGAAAGCGAAGATCTCAGTCTTGTTTCTGTTCTTAGGGAAAACGGTTTTAGTTTTTTCCCATTGAGCATGATGTTAGCTGTAGGTTTGTGATATATGGCCTTTATCATGTTGAGATATGCTCCCTTTATTCACACTTTGCTGTGAGTTTTTATCAAATATGTGTGTTGTATTTTGCTGAATGCTTTTTCTGCATCTATTAATATAATCATATGATTTTTTTCTTTCAATTTGTTTATGTGATGTGTCACATATCTTGATTTGAAAATATTGTACCAGGCTGGATCCTAGGAAAAATCCCACTTGGTCATGGTGTATGTGAACTTTTTAATATATTACTGGATCTGATTTGCTAATATTTTGTTGAGGATTTTAGAATCTATGTTCATCAGGGATATTGGCCTAAAATTCTCTTTCTTTCTAAATGTCTTTATCTGGTTTTGAAATTAGGATAGTGCTGACTTCATAAAAAGACTTTGGCAGTGTTTCTTCTTCCTGAATTTTTTGCAATAGTTTGAGGATATAGGTGTTAGTTCTTCTTTGAATGTTTGGTAAAACTCCCCTATGAAGCTGTCTGGACCAGGGATTTTGTTTGCTGGGAGTATTTTGATGATTGTTTCTATTCCATCAGTTGTTATTGGCCTATTCAGATTTTCTGATTCTTCCTGATTCACTTTTGGGAGACTGTATTTTTCTAGGAATTTTTCCATTTCATTCACATTGTTCAGCTTATTGACCGATAGTTTTTCACAGTATTTTCTTACAATCCTTTGTATTTCGTGATATCAAAATACACTTGATTACTTGTCCACTTTTGTTTCTGATTTTATTTACTTGGATCCTCTCTTTGTTTCTTGTTGAGTCTGGCTAACAGTTCATCAGTCTTGTTAATCCTTTCAAAGAACAATCTCTTGGTTTCATTGATTTTTTTTGTATTGTTTTTTAGTCTCTATGTGATTTATTTCTGCTTTAACTTTATTATTACCTTCCTCCTACTTAATCTGGGCTTTTCTTTCTTTTTTATTGATTTTTTACAGAGAGGAAGGGAGAGAGATAGTTAGAAACATCGATGAGAGAGAAACATGGATCAGCTCCTTCTGCACACCTCCTACTGGGGATGTGTCCTTGACTGGAATTGATCCTGGGACCTTTCAGTCCACAGGCTGATGCTCTATCCACTGAGCCAAACCGGTTTTGGCTTTTTTTAAAAAAATATATTTTATGGGCTTTTCTTATTGCTCTTTTTTTAGTTCTTTAAGTTGGAGGGTTAAATAGGTTATTGTTGATTTTTCTTGTTTTTTGAGGTAGGCCAGTAATGCTATGAATTTCCCTCTCAGGATTGCTTTGGCTGTGTCCCAGGGATTTGGAGTTATTGTATGTTCATTTTCATTTATTTCCAGGAATTTTTAAAATTTCTTTCTTGATCTCATTGGTAACCCATTCATTGTTTAATAATATGCTATTTAGTCTCTATGTGTTTGAATGTTTTGGAGTGTTTTTACTGTAGCTGATTTCTAATTTAATTCCACTGTGATCTGAGAAGATGCTTGATGTGATTTCAATCTTCATGAACTTGTAGAGATTTGTTTTTTGTTCTAACACATGGTCTATCTTTGTGAATGATCCATGTGCACTTGAGAAGAATATATATGCTGCAGATTGTATTTTTTAAAATTTATTTTTATTTTTTGCTATAGCAAAGATAGAGATTTATTTAAGAACAAGTTCAGACTCCCCTGTGAGGAAGGGGAAAGAATCTCACAGCATAGACTCCCATGTGGGGAGGGAGAAAGAGTCCCCTATGCTGCAACTTTGGGGTGAAATGTCCTATAAATGTCAATTCAACCCATCTAATATAGTGTGTTTAGCAATGTTTCCTTGTTAAGTTTTTGATTAGAAGATCTATCCACTGAAGTCAGTGCTCTGCTATGACTGTAATGTTGTCTATCTCTCCCTTAAAATCCTCAAGAAGTTTTTAAAAAAATATATTTTCATGCTCCTATATTGGGTGCATATATGTTTATTAGAGTTATTTCCTCTTGTTGATCAATCCCTTTAGTATTAGTAGTGATCTTTGTTGTCTCTTGTGATGGCCTTTATTTTGAAGTTTATTTTTTTCGGATATGAGTATTGCTACTCCAGCTTTTTTTCTTTTCTATTGGTATGGAAATTTTTTTCCAACCCTTATTCTCATCCTGTGTGTGTCTTTTGTTCTGAGGTAAGTCTCTTATAGACAGCATATAGTCGGATCATATTTTTACATCCTTTCAGCTACCCTGTCTTTTGATGGGAGCATTTAATCCATTTACATTTAGGATTATTATTGGTAGGTACTTATTTGTTTCCATTTTAATTCTGTATGCCTTGGTTTCTCTCTCTTTTCTTCTCATTATAGGAATCCCTTTTTAGCATTTGTTATAATGCTGGCTTGGCAGTGATGTAATCCTTTAGCATTTTTCAGAAGCTCTTATTTGACTGTCTATTTTGAATGATAGCCTTATTGGATATAGTAATCTTGGTCTCAGATCCTTGCTTTCCATTACCTTGAGTACTTTATGCAATTTTATTCTGGCCTGACACCTGAGAAATCAGGTATTGGCCTTATGGGAACTCCTTTGTAGGTAACAGTTTGCTTTTCTCTTGCTGCCTTCAAGATTCTCTTTTTGCCTTTAATTTTTGGCATTTTTATTATGATGTGTCTGGGCATGAGCCTGTTTGGGTTCTTCTTGCTTGGCGTTCCCTGTGCCTCCTGAACTCATGTTACCTTTTCCTTTACCAGGTTAGGGAAGTTTTCTGCCATTATTTCTTCAAACATGTTCTCTATCCTTTTCTCCCTTTCTACCTCTTTTGGTATACCTACTATTCAAATATTGTTTGTTTCACATTGTCCCACATCTCTCTTAAGCTATCCTGTTGTTTTTTTCCTTTGAGTGATTGAGTGATTTTTCAACCCTGTCTTCTAATTCACTAATTCGATTCTCAGCTTCCTCTAATCCACTGTGTATTCCTTCCCATGTGTTCTTTATTGTTGCAATGTCATTCTTTATTTCTGTTGTCATAGTTACTATATCATTTCTCATGCTTTCCCATTATTCTGAAGTCTATATCAAATATCTTATCTCCATTTCATTTATCTCTTTTTCTGGAGAATTCTCTTGTTCTTTCATTTAGGGGTTATTTCTTTGTCTCCTCATTTTGGCTGCCTGTTTGGGTTTATTACTATATATTAGGTAGATCTGCTACACCTCTCATCTCTAGTGCAGGACAGTATCAAACACTGTTTCTGTTTAGTTAGATCAGGCAAAGACTGCCTGAGGTTGCCTCTTTCTAACTACTGATAGGATTTTGTCTTGAATTGCCTTCAGGCAATCGTCCATGGGTGTGGGATAAATTTTTTTCAACAGGGTGGGGCAATTGCTTCTGCCTGGAGGCTAATTGTTCTCAGCATCTTATTGGGCATCAGAAACTCCATACCATGGGCGAAATGTTTTCCAATACGGTGGATCAATCAGCCTGTTTAGCAAATATCTGTGTGAAAATGATGGCCTCCATAGCATGAGGGAATGATTCAGCACTAGAAACTGGGTGTCTGCCTTCTGACCTCTAACCCCTGAGCCTCCTATCCTGGCTTCTGCTCACACAGCTTCAGTCCACTCTGCTCTTGCTCTGCTGGAGCCCAAGGTGAGTGGCTCCATAAGGAATTTTGTGTATTGGTCCTTTAAGAGTATACCTGAATTTTCCAGCTGTCTTTCCCTGGCAGACAGCAACCTTGCTGCTTTTCACCCAGATATTATGTGGGTAACCTTCTCAGTTCTGATGCTCTCTGCTGGGGTAGGGAGGAAGCTTGGAGATTAGACCCCAGAGTTCTCAGTGGCATCCACTGAGCTGAGTTATCTCTCTGGAACTTCAGTTGCTATATGTTGGAGCCCGGACAGCCCTTTGTGTCTCCACCCCTTCTACCAGTCTCTATGTGGTCTCCACTTTTGGTCCTCAGTTATCAGGGTTCTCACCAGTGAGTCTTCTGTTGTTTTTTCAGTATTTTTTTCTGTATTTTAGTTATAATTCCAGTTTGGTCTTAGGATCATGTCCATGCAGCATGCACTTACTCTGCCGCCATTTTTAATCTCTCCTTCTTCACTTCTTTAAGGTAGAATGTAAGATGGTTGCCTAACATTCACTGGACATTTACAGTGGCCACTATAAAGCTGTGTCTACTAAGTCCAACATCTAGGACCTCCCCAGGCAGCCTATGTTTCCTACTTTTCCTCTCCTGTGCATGGGTCTGTTTCCTGTTCTTTACATGTTTCAAGACTTTTAAAATTTGAAAATTAGATAGTTTGAGGGCAATATATTGTGGCAACTGTGGATGTTGACCCCCTCCTCCTTCTCTGGACTTGGTTTTGCAGGTGTCTGCCTGTGTATGTGCTTGGTGACGTGGCTGGCCTGCAGCAGTGCATCTCTTTCCCCTGCAGTGTGTCATTCTTCAGTGGGTGCAACTAGAGTGTGGGCAAGGTCACTGGGATGAAAGATGGCAGGAGGCCTCTCTGACCATCGGTATTTCCATCCTTCTATTAAGCTGTCTCTCTCATTGGATGTCACTGAAGCATAGGCACTCCATCTTGTTCTCATAACCTCTATGTTGTAAAAACTTCTGTTTGAAAATTTCCACTGAACATAGATAGTCCTTTGTTCTGTGAATTAACTACTATTCTTGGCTTTTGTAAACACACTTGCTCGAATAATAGGGAAAGTAAGCTCAATTATCTGGCCTTGCAAGACACTCTGCTGACATAAGGGTATGGTCCATCCCTGGTAACTCCCATGCCAGGTGTCTTTTAGTTATCTGAATTGTGTTGTGCTCAAGGTTACTGAATTGTGCTGTGCTCAAGGCTATTAGCTTCCTGCAAAATATCTCCCAGTACATAGAGCTCTTTGTAAAGCCTACAAAAGGTCTGGCCGAAACCGGTTTGGCTCAGTGGATAGAGCATCGCCCTGTGGACTGGGGAGTCCTGGGTTTGATTCCCATCAAGAGCATGTACCCTGGTTGCAGGCGCATCCCCAGTGGGGGGCGTGCAGGAGGCAGCTGGTTGATGTCTCTCTCTTGTTGATGTTTCTGACTCTCTATCCTTCTCCCTTCCTCTCTGTAAAAAAATCAGTAAAATATATTAAAAAAATATTTTTAAAAAGGTCTGGAAAGCCCACATTTAGGAGACAGAGAGACCCGGAGAGTATAAAGGGAAAACTTCCTGCATGTTACTTTGCTCAGACTTTGAAAGGCAACTCCTCTGAGACTGCTGGCATAATAAAGACTCCAAATTTGGCTTACTAAGGCATCCTCTATTCAGCTTACTGATTTTCAATATAACATCACATCCAGTCTGCAGTTTCTGCAGTTTCTGATGATACCCACGCTTAAACAATGCACAGTCTTCACATCTGAGGCTTGTTCCCATCCAGGAGGCTCTTCTTAGATCTCTCTCTCCTTGGTTCTCATGGGTGAAGTGTGGTTTAGCCTGATATGCTGAACTAACAAGCTAATTAGACTGGACATCCGTCCAGATGTCCTTCCTTCTCGACAAACCTGCAGTGGGCGGGAGTCACACTGGAGGTGGCTGCTGTGACAGCAGGGACCAAGACCTTTGCACAGGTCAGAGTACCCAGATGCAGACCTAAGTGTGAGAACTTTGTGGCCCCATCTTGTCTGATGGGCACTGAGCTGTCACTGTCACAAACACCTATAACACAATTCTAACAGTGAAAGAGTGAGTCCACACATCATGGGGCACAATTCCTCTGCAAATTTCATTTTAAAAAAGTAGCATTTCCTTTCAATTCCTCATTTCTGGGCAATTATTAGCCTAAATTTGTAATGAATGAATTCTTTTTTAAAAATATGTTTTATTGATTTTTTTTTACAGAGCGGAAGGGAGAGGGATAGAGAGTTAGAAACATCGATGAGAGAGAAACATCAATCAGCTGCCTTCTGCACACCCCTCCCCGCCTACACTGGGGAACGAGCCCATAATCAAGGTACATGCCCTTGACCAGAATCAAACTCAGAACCCCTCAGTCCACAGGCAGATGCTGTATCCACTGAGCCAAACTAGTTAGGGCTGATTTTAAAGAGGCACAAAAAGAAAATGAAGGGCCTTTGGTTTTGAAATGGAAATGTGAAAGGATAGTAAGAAGCTAGAACAATGCCTTGACTACTGGAATAAGAAAATAGGTAAAATAACTAAATAAGGCCAAGCAATTTGAGTAATTTACAGCCAGGAGGGTCCCCAAATGGTGGAAGGTGTTACCTTCCCTAACCAAGGGTACTTAGGAGCAAATGGTGTACACATTCCAGACTGTGCCAGAGCAGACTGGCCTTAGTCCTAGTTCCTCTTCAGTGACATTTTAAAAAAATGAAACTAATTAGAAAACTCCTGACTCCTTTATTTTTTATTTTTTGTTAATCCTCACCAGAGAATTATTTTTTCCTATTGATTTTTAGAGAGAGTGGAAGGGAGAGGGAAGGGAGAGAGAGAGAGAGAGAGAGAGAGAGAGAGAGAGAGAGAAACATGAATGTATGAGACACTGATTGGTTGCCTTCCTCATATACCCTGACCTGGGCCAAGGATTAAACCTGCAACCCAGGTATGTGCCCTTGACCAGGAATTGAACTCTTGACCCTTGGGTGCTCGAGCCAATTCTCTAACCATTAGAAACACTGACCAGGGCACTCTGGACCCCTTCATACACACATTTTGACGAATCAACACATTGAAAGACTCACCTGGAAAAGCTAATAAATATTCTGTTAAGACCCTCTCCTGAGACCTCCCTTTGGATTCTGTGGGTCCCTGTCTAAGAATATATTGGTTGTTCAAGGCTTCTCTAAACGTGGGCCTAATTGGGCACTCAAGGCCAAGATTTTTTAAGCAGGTGAAAGGCCACAGTAATCTCACAGTATGCTGAACCTTTCTGTAGCCAAATAATTGATGTCACTGTTGGCATCATGGGTATATACGCTACTGACCAAGCTAGTCTGCTAGAGTGTGAAGAAGACAAAGCTGGAGAGACGAGCTGAGAGCTAGTACTGCTACTAGCTCTGGGTACAGAGATTAATGCTGCTTTATGGGCAAGATATGTATTTACCAACCAGTGTCTGGCTGCCTGCCCATATGGAATTGCTGTGAAAGACTGTATTGTCTGATGGCTATATGGCCACTGGCTTCTGCAATAAAGATCCAGTCTTATACACCCACAAATTCTCATGGCTTCTCCATCTAAGATCTGGTGTCCAAGGAGGTCCAGCCCTAGGCAGAGACCTGTAACTAGTGAGCAGAGAATAAAGAGGAACTTGGACTAAGTTCCCAACAGTTAGTATAGTGGGCAAATTTGAGAAAGAACCTGCCCTGGTGTTGTCTGAAAGAATTTAGAAGAATATATGGACTCAGAGCAACTCAGAATGGCAATACTGAGCAGTGTTCCTGCCATCTCTGACAGATTCCCATCAGCCAAAGAAAGATGAAAAGCCTCAAGACAAAAGATGTATGGCATATGCTCACTAGAGCACAGCCATACTTTTTATATCTGTTCCTTTTTTCCTAAACTCTAAGGGACCTCATGAAACTTGCAACCAGGGGAGCAGTGGGCAGTGGAAGTTTGTCCCAGGCTGACCTCTGAACCTGTCTCCAAAGACCCCTTTTTCTCTCTCCTGTTGCTTCTTCTATGGTAAGTCCTTCCTTTGTCTCCAGTTTTAATAAGCATACTCCCAAAATCATTGGATTCATGTTGTGAAATCTTTCCTGTACGATGTGAAAAACTCCCATACTCTGGGTGGACCCAGTTCTGTCAGGTAACAGAAACAGAAAAGATAACCCAGTTTGGAATTATCTTTAGGTGAATTAAGAGGATTAGGATCAGAGACCATTTTCTTCATAATTTGGTCAAATTTTGGAGGCAGTGTGATGTGCATAACCTAAAGAGAGGAGCAAACCAGATGGGAGAGAGGAGACAGAAATCTCAGCTTTATGTGCAACTTAACACGTGTTAATAACTGTGAATATGGCTCTATTTTAAAAAGCTCAATTAGTTCGTTTCCAATGCATAGGGGCAACAATTTTTAGTTTCTGTGGTATCTATGTGAATGGTGTCTGTTGTCAATACTTATGATAGGAATCAACATCATTTACTCTAAGTAAATTTTATTTTGCTTCTGAAATATTACTGGAAAAGGTTTCATTTGAAGGGTGATATTTGTGTGAAACCTTGCTTTGCACTGGGACACGGAAGCCTTTCTCTAGATTTGCAGCATCCCACCCCCAGGATGGCTGACCTCCAGCTCTCGGGTAGACTGTCCACTCTGTTCCACCCCGAGGTAACCTTTGGGGGAATGTCAGTCAGGGGCAGATGGGAGACCTGCACCCCTTGCATCTCCCTCAGCCACTTGGTTCTCCCAGAACTCATTTTTGTCTTACACTTCTTGCAAAGAAATATGTGCTTGGTGTCCAAAATTTAAATAATATAGAAGTACATCAAGTTAAAACATCCTCCACTTTGAATAACCATAGTTAGCAGTTCACCAGGAGTTTTCTGGATGTTTCTTTCAGTCCTCTGTGGTTCTGGCCTTGGCATGTGGGCTGGAGTGGGCTGTAGGCTCCCTGGCCTAGGCAGTGTCTACTCCCTGATGACCTGAGGGCTCCCACTAGCAGCTCTGAGCAGTACACGTGTAATAACATCACAGCATAGCTCCGTTTCATTTTTTCTCTGCCGTTCTTCTTCCTAACATCTTGGGAGGACAGCCAGCAGCAAGACAGCGTTTAGTGGCTGTTGGGAAGAAATCAGTGCTTTGTAATCTAGCAACTGCAATCTCTTGTGTGACCTTGTCTTGAACCAAGTTTGGGCCTTACCATTTCTGGCATGTGATGCAATTTTGCAACAACCTCCTTTCGGTAGCACTTGTCAGGAGAAGGCGGCCTCTTGTCTTGGGGTTTTTGCAGGCCTGGCGGGGACCCAGGGCTCTTGTCCAGGAATAATGTCCCCAGGTTCATGCTGTGGGGAGTCAGGACTATGCAAGCCCCAGCATGGGCACACACTGAAACCTGAATGCAGATGGCCCATCATGCAGACAGAGAGACAAGTGGGGTTCTAGAAAATCCCTCTTGTGTCCCCTCCTCTGGATGTGTGTGCCCTGGGCCCTGGCCTTGTCTACCCAGCAGCCAGCTCTCTCTCTCTACCCCGGGCACCCAATGGGAGCCCCTCTCTGCACCTAGGATGGGCCCACGAATCCTTCTCTCAGAAACCTGTACAGCTAGCATGCCCAGAGCCAGCTTTCCTTCCCAGGGTCCTCACTGAGCCTGGTTGGTGAGGCCAGGCCAGGCTGGCAGCCTTTCTTGCCTGAGCACCTGGCAGTCAGCAATCAGCCCAGGGCATTCCCCCAGTCCTTCCCTTCCTCCTGGGTCTTCATCCCCTGGCTCAGGGCCTCTTTCAGTCCTGCCATGCTGAGGATGTTCTGGAGCTGCTTCTGTGGCCTTCACTGCTAAGCAGGGGCCCTGTAGGCTACACCAGCCTTATGCAGCCACACCTCCTCACCCAGGCTGTCTTGCAGGTCACTCCTCCTTCCTGGTCTTTCTGGCACATTCTTCTCTTCCATCACCTCTCCTCCCCTCACCCTAGCTGTGGGTTTAGCCTCTACGAGATGAGAGAAGGGGGCTGAGGCACAGAGTCTGGGAGAGTTGGACTCCCATTTGGGTTCTTTCATTTTCATTTGATCACTTTAGTTACTGACATGTCTTTTAAAGTCAACTTTGTAGATACAATCAGTTCATTTTAAATGGGTGTGTAGCATACATTGCCCAGTGATGCTGAAGCATCCATCTTATATAAAAACTGCTGTTTGAAATTTTAACCTTGCTATTGGCTTCTGTAAATGTTTGCTTGCTTAAATAATAAGGAAAATGAAACTATTCTCACTTCAGAAAGGCCATTAAACCTTCCCTGGACAGGGTTGTCACTGCTGGCACCAGGCCAGGCCTTTGGCTGAGGTCTCAAGGCCTCAGCACATAGGGGCCCTTTAAGAACTTGCAAAGGGGTGGGAAACATTCCATATTTGGGAGACAAAGAAGGTAAAAACATATAAATAGAGAAAATTTCTGCATGTCGGGGCCCAGATTTTGAGAAACATTTTCCTCTGGACCCGCGCGTAAGAAATGTAACTCCAAACTCTCCAAGCATGGTTTGATTATTCCGTTTTTCTGTAACAATGCTGTTGTTAATTCACTTTAATATTGATGGGCATTTAGGTTCTTTCCAAAGTTTCTCCATCAAAAGCAATAGTGTGATTAAAAACCCTCTGTCCACTTGTGAGCTAGGTGCTCATCTGGTTACTGTCGTCAAACTATTTGCTTTTGTGTCTCCCCAGAATTTCTAACCCTTACACATTTTGTCAAAACTAAGCTCCAGACTTTATGTAGATTTCACTTGTTTAGCCACCAATGTGCCCTTTTTCATTCTAGGACTCAGGCAGACTCTCATAATGCTGAGTCTCTCTATCGCCCTGGCAACTGTCTGAAACTTAGTGGAGCCCTGTCAATGTGTAAACTTGAGCAAATCATTGCAGCCTCTCTGCACCTCAGGTTAAGCTACTGTGAAAGGAGAAACCCTGGGATGGGGAACCTAGTGAGACCTTGACCTGAAGCCCTGGGAAGCATTCTACATCTTTGTTTTTCAAGTGGGACATGCACTGGCTTCACGAGAGAGTCACACACCATAAACATTTTCCCTTCAAAACATTACAAAGGAATTAAATGCAACAGTATCTTTATGAGGACTGCATATGATGATAAGAGAGACACTTTGCGACCCATTTGTTTTTGCATCCCTGATGATGGGAATGTTGGTCCAAGGGCCAGGGTGGGTAGGGAAGGTAGTCATGGACTGGGGACCCTCAAAACTAGAGTCTCCCCAGACAGACGCATCATTTAAAGCCTCAAGGAACCGGGTGGGTGATGGGAATCTACTCTAACTGCCAGGACCCATAAGGTAAATGTCAGTTTCCTTGCCTCCAGCTGGTACACGGATCATTGATGTCACCACGTTGGCCAGGTGCACTGGACCCACTACAGGAATGGGAACGAGAGTTAACATTCTGTGACTGCCAGAGATGTGCAGGACCATGGGCTGCAGTTGGAGATCTGGGATTTGTCCCAAGTAAAAGAGTTGCGCAGAGCTTAAGGGCATAGTTATCAAGGGATGCTGAGCCTCCCATCCTGGGACTGAAGACATAGGCTTATTCTGAGAAAAGTAACCCAGAGACAGAAGAGAAAAAGAAGATGAGCTATGAGGACACAGGACAGGGAGGACAGTGGAAGAGTTAGCTATGAGAACACTGGGCAGGGAGGACAGGGGAGGAGTGAGCTGTGAGAACATAGGACAGGGAGGAGGACCAAGGAGGAGGGTGTGACCAGGGCCTCTTTGGATAGTAATATCTGAAGTGAAGATTCCCTGAGTTTTCCCAAGTAGGGTTCAAGGTCTGGAGGAGCGGCTGAAACACAAATGAATATACTAGACAAGAAATATAAATTTAGAAGGCATGGGAGAGCCAGGCGGAGACCTTTCTCTAGTGGAGAGGCTCTCTGAAACCCCAGACCCATCAGCTTTTAATTACTTGAATAAACGTTTGCCCTTTAGAAATGCAAACAGACATGTCAATGGTAAAGTTTGGTAAACAGTAAAAGGATTATCAGGTTAGGGGATTGCCTCCAGCTGTTTTGCTATCTTTTAAAGAAAAAAACAGTCTTGGGTTTATTTGATAGCATCTGTAAAGAGATGGGGCTCAATCCAAGAGGCTATCCAAAATCGGGCAGGGCGCGCTTTCTCTTAAACTAGCCTTTTTCTTTTCAAGGGTACATAAATCACAGATGCATCCCCAAATTCTGAGAAATGTCTCATCTGCCCAAATTTCAAAGGATGGGCTGGAAAATAAAAATATGACGGAAATGAGACTTTTAATAACACTATCAAGAGTGGGTGTCCTAGGAGAATCCAAGATAAGGGATTAATATCCAAAATTTATGAAGATCAACACGAGAAACACAAACAATCCAATTAAAAAATGGGCTAAGGGAGAATCCAAGATGGCGGCATAGGTAAACACCTACACTGCTGCCTCGCACAATAATTTCAAAACTACAACTAAAAGACAGAACGGACATCATCCAGAACCACAGGAAAGCTGGCTGAGTGGAAGTTCTACAACTAGAGGGAAAGAGAGGGGCTCACAGAGACCCAGAGGAGCTGCAAAAAGCTGAGGTACAGAGACGCGCGCGGAGAGAGCGGGTGCCGGAGTACCTGGCTGGTTTTCTCTGGCGGGAAGGAAACGGAGACTCTCAAAGGCATTACACCCCTTATCTTACAACACTAAACCCCAGATCCAGCCGAAACTCATACGGGGGGAGTTTGGACTGTGAAAAGGGAGAAGTGCACAGAAATTTTGGGGAGTCGCAAAAGATCAAAGGCCTGGTGGCGCACACGGCACTGCACACAGGACAGATTGCTGATTGTGCTGGTGGATTTCGCAAGTGTGCGGGAGACTGACCCTCCCAACTGTGCCACTTCTGAGTCCACTAAGCCCCTGTTTTGGGCGAAACCCTGGGGACCTAGTCTCGTGTGGTCCTGGTGCGAAGGGGAGCCAGAGGGGCAGCAGTCTAGAGGCACTGCAGGTGCTCGGGCACAAGGACCGCTCCAGCGATTACCCAGTCACGTGAGACTCAGGGGCCGTGGAGGGTGGGGCCGACTGGAAGGCAAGGCGGTCCCTTAAGCCCTGAGACTCCACCCATCCCAAGCTCAACAGAGGCTTCTTTGGTTTTGCAAGTCTGGTATCATAAGGCTGAATCCAACACAGAAGTTCTCCCGGCATAGTGAAAATGCCGAGACAAGGGAAGGGATTACAAACAAAAGAAATGGAGGGAAAAAAACGACTGGATATAGAGTTCAAAACCATGTTTATAAGGTTTTTCAAGAATATGCTAGAAAAATTGGATAAATTTAGTGAGACCCAAGAGGAGATGAAAAAGGACATACTAGAGACACTGACTGAAATAAAAAATATTATACAGAGTCCTAACAGCAGAGTAGAGGATGGCAAGAATCAAGTCAAAAATTTGAAATATAAAGAAGCAGAAAACATTCAACTGGAAAAGCAAGAAAAGAATCCAAAAATGTGAAGATAATGTAAGGAGCCTCTGGGACAGCTTTAAGCGTACCAACATCAGAATTGTGGGGGTGCCAAAAAAAGAGAGAGAGCAAGATACTGAAAACCTATTTAAAGAAATAATGACAGAAAACTTCCCACATCTGGTAAAAGAAATAGACTTACAAGTCCAGGAAGCACACAGAACCCTGAATAAAAGGAATCCAAAGAGGACCACACCAAGACACATCATAATTAAAATACCAAGAGCAAAAGACAAAGAGAGAATATTAAAAGCAGCAAGAGAAAAACAGTTCATTACCTACAAGGGAGCACCCATGCGACTGTCAGCTGATTTCTCAACAGAAACGATGCAGGCCAGACGGGAATGGCAAGAAATATTCAACGTGATGAATAGCAAGAACCTACAACCAAGAATAATCTATCCAGCAAAGCTATCATTCAGAATTGAAGGGCAGATAAAGAGCTTCACAGATAAGAAAAAGCTAAAGGAGTTCATCAACTCCAAACCAGTATTATATGAAATGCTGAAAGGTACTCTTTTAGAAGAGGAAGAAGAAAAAGGTAAAAGCCAAAAAATTATGAACAACAAATATCTATCTATCAACAAGTGTATCTAAAAATTAAGTGAATTAAAAATTTGATCAACAGAATAAACTGGTGAATATAATAGAATCAGGAGCACAGAAAGGGAGTAGACTGATAATTCAGGGGGACAAAAAGCATAAAGCATCAAACAGACTGGAAATTACAGCAGAAAGATTAAAGTTAGGTGAGGTAGATAAGGGATCAATCAAAGGACTTGTATGCATGCATATAAGTATAACCAATGATCACAGACACTGGGGGATTGGGGTATGCCTGGGAGGGAGGGGGGGCAATGGGGAGATATGTATAAAAAATTAATAAAAATTAATAAAAAGAAAAAAAGATTAAAAAAAATTGGGTGTCCATTTTACAGGATTACCAAAAGACCTAGTAATTAATGGGAAGTAACTTTTTTTAAGTTACTTCCCTTTGGATAATTTTCCTAGAACCTGTATTATTGGCCATGTGTACCACTCATATTCTTTCTCTCTCCATTCCCACATTCTGTTTGCTCTGGGGAAATTTAGTAATGACCTGTCCATCTTATGTTTCTTTTCTTATTAAAATAAATTAAAGGCACGTTTAATAATCTAACAATAAACAAATTAAACCAAACAATAAAGGCAGATAAAACCACAATCAATAGACAAGAGCCCATAACACATAGACAAGACTTAATAAATCAGAGTTCTTTTCATGATTTTTTTTCAGATGTTTTACATTTGCCAGGGACTTACAACCAGAATGCAGTCTAGATGTTAGTTGGTTGTTCACAGGTCTTATTATTTTTTTTTAATTTAATAAATCTTGCCAAAACCGGTTTGGCTCAGTGGATAGAGCGTTGGTCTGTGGACTGATAGGTCCCAGGTTCGATTCTGGTCAAAGGCATATACCTTGGTTTTGGGCACATCCCCAGTGGGGGGCGTGCAGGAGGCAGCTGATTGATGTCTCTCTTTCATTGATGTTTCTAACTCTCTATCCCTCTCTCTTCCTCTCTGTAAAAAATCAAGAAAATATATTAAAAAAAATTCTTTTTTAATTTAATAAATCTTCATTGTTCAGATTTTTAATATTGTTACTCCTTTTCCCCCTCATAGCTCCCTTCCACCAGGCTCCCATCCCTCCCTTTGCCCTCTCTGCCTCCACTGTTGTCCTCATCCATATGTGCACGATTTTTGTCCAATCTTTCTCTGCACGCCCCTCAACCCTTTCCCCCTGAGGATTGTCAGTCCACTCCCTTTCTATGCCCCTGATTCTATTATATTCACCAGTTTATTCTGTTCATCAGATTTTTTAAAACATATTTTTTATTGATTTTTTTATAGAGAGGAAGGGAGAGAGATACAGAGTTAGAAACATTGATGAGAGAGAAACACCAATCAGCTGCCTCCTGCATACCCCCTACTGGAAATATGCCTGCAACCAAGGTACATGCCCTTGACCGGAATCGAACCTGGGACCTTTCAGTCCGCAGGCTGATGCTCTATCCACTGAGCCAAACCGGTTTCGGCTGTTCATCAGATTTTTAATTCACTTGATTTTTAGATTCTCTTGTTGATAGATATGTATTTGTTGTTCATAATTTTTATCTTTTTCTTCTTCTTCCTGTTCTTAAAGAGTACCTTTCAGCATTTCATATAATACTGGTTTGGTATTGATGAACTCTTAGTTTTTTCTTATCTGTGAAGCTCTTTATCTGCCCTTCAATTCTGAATGATAGCTTTGCTGGGTAGAGAATCTTGGTTGTAGGTTCTTGCTATTCATCACTTTAAATATTTCTTGCCACTCCCATCTGGCCTGCATAGTTTCTGTTGAGTAATCAGCTGACAATCATATGAGTACTCCCTTGTAGGTAATGAACTGTTTTTCTCTTGCTGCTTTTCATATTCTCCTTTTGTCTTTTGCTCTTGGTATTTTAATTATGATGCGTTTTGGGATGGTCCTCTTTGGATCCCTTTTGTTTGGGGTTCGATGTGCTTCCTGGACTTGTAAGTCTATTTCTTTCACCAAGTGGGGGAAGTTTTCCGTCATTATTTCTTCAAATAGGTTTTCAGTGTCTTGCTTTCTCTCTTTTTCTAGCACCCCCATAATTCTGATGTTGGTATGCTTGAAGTTGTCCCAGAGGCTCCTTACACTATTTTCACATTTTTGGATTATTTTTTCTTTTTGCTTTTTCAGTTAAGTATTTTCTGCTTCTTTGTATTTCAAATCTTTGACTTGATTCTTGCATTCCTCTAGTCTGCTGTTAGGTCTCTGTATAATATTTTTTATTTCAGTCAATGTATGTTTAATTTCTAGTTGGTCCTTTTTCATCTCCTCTTGGGTCTTGCTAAATTTATCCATCTTTTCTAGAAAATTCTTTAAAAACCTTATAACCATGGTTTTGAACTTTATATCCAGTGGTTTATTTTCTTCCATTTCTTTCGTTTGTGATCTGTTTCTTTGTCTCTGCATTTTTGCTGCTTCCCTGAGGTGGTAGAGTAGCTTTGTGTACTAGGTGTCATATATGGCCCAGTTTCTCTGCCTCCCAGTTACCTGAGGTGGACCCTCTTGGTGCACCCTTTTGGGACTATGTGTACAGCCTTGTTGTAGTCAAGTCTTGATTGTTGTTGATATCACTGGGGGAAATTGACTTCCAGGCCAGTTGGCTGTGAGGATCAGCTGTGTCTACGCAGGGAGAACTTCTCTGCTGGAGTCAGCCTTATGATACAAGACTTGCAAAATTGCAAAAGCCTCTGTGCTTGGTTTGGATGGGATGAAGTTTCAGGGCTGAGCAGACAGCCTTGGCTTCCCGTCAACCCTGCTCTATGTAGCCCCTGGGTCTCAGTTTTCCTCAGTAATTGCTGCAGCCCTCTCTGCATGCACTTGTGCACCTCCAGACCTCTGCTTTTCATGTCTCCCCTGAGTTTCCGTGTGCTCCAGGGACCCTTGTGAGTCTGGGTTTCCAGGGTCTTGCCCGAAACTGGGGTTCAGTACAGTTGAAAGTGAAGTTCAGTGCAGTTGGGAGGTTTTGTCTTCCTCCCAATAGAGAAAACCAGCGGCACAATCAGCAGTCAGTCCTCTCTGCGCTGCACTTGCATGCACACCTCCAGACCTCTGCCTTTCTCAGCTCCCCTGAGTTTCCATGCACTCCTCCCTTTTCATGACAGTCCAGACTTCCCCTGTATGAGTCTCACCTGGAACTGGGGTTTAGAGCAGTTGGGAATTTCTGTCTCCCTCCCACTAGAGGAAGCCAGCTGCTACCTGTCTTCTCCACGTGTGTGTCTCTGTACCTCAGCTTTTTGCAGCTCTTCTGAGTCTCCGTGAGCCCCTCTCTTTCCTTCTAGTTGTAGAATTTCTACTCAACCAGCTTTCCTGTGATTCTGGATGATATCCATTCTGTCTTTTAGCTGTAGTTTTGAAATTATTGTACGAGGCCACAGTTTAGGTGTTTACCTATGCCACCATCTTGGTTTCTCCTTTCACAAGTCTTATTCTATTCTGCTCTTTGCAGCATTATCTGGCATCTAAAGTTATTTTTGCTAAAAACCTGTCTGTCCCAAGGCATCATATGATAATTTTCAGACAAAGCATCAAAGAGTCCTTTTGTAAAGGTACAGTTAGTCCCATTTTCTGTAGCTGTTGAGCCTTTCCACACTAGAGGGGGAGGATCCGGGGCCTTAGGTCCTCCTGGCCCCCGGGTGGGCTCACAGGCGATACCAGGTTAGGGTCGGGAGAGTGAAGGATTGTGCCCTGAATCAGATCCCTGTAGCCTCCCCAGCAGAAAGGATGCCATGAGTGTGGTGGCAAAGCAGCCTCTGGAGACTATAGGACTCACCTGGTTTTGTCAACAGACATGCTATGAGGATATACACAGAAGGAGAACCCATAGACAGCAGGTGGGGTGGGCGTGCATTCAGAACACAGCAGGGGCCAGCCTCCTGAAAACTCTTTGGGTTTCACTCCACTGCACTCAGCTTTTTCTTTTTTTAAATCCTCACCGGAGGAGTGAGGGTATGTTTTCCATTGATCTTTAGAGATTGGAAGGGAGAGAGGTTAGGGAGGGAGGGAGAGAGAGAGAGAGAGAGAGAGAGAGAGAGAAAGAGAGAGAGAGAGAGAAACATTGATTGATTGCTGCCCATATGCACTCTGACTCAGGTTTGAACCTATAACCTGGGTAGGTACTCTGATGGAGAATGAATCGGCTTTCTTTTGTGGCATGGGACAGTGCTCAACTAACAGAGCACACCTCACTGCACTTGGCTTTTAGTTATCTGGAAAAAGGGTAAAGAGAAGGTATGCGCACCTTCCCTGGGCCTCACTGTTCTCATGGTCACGTTCTAGGAGGTATGCAGTGTGAGTGTGCATGCATGGGCACCAGCTGTGGGTCCCCAGGGCCATGTTGTAGGGCTCGGCCCTCCTCAGGTTTTCCTTTCTCATGGGGTGCTGTGGACCAAATGTGTTCCCTCAGGTTTCCACGGTGAAAGCTCTGCTCCACAATGTGATGTGGAAGGAGGCAAAGAGGCCAGATGAGGTCGTGAGGATGGGCTCCCAGGATGGGATTAGTGTCCTTCTAAAAAGAGGAAGAGCCAAAGTGCCTCTCCACCACATGGGGACACAGTGAGAAGGCATCGTTTCTGTCCCAGGAAGGGGCCCGCAGCAGAACTGATCTGCCAGGACCTTCATTCCGGACTTGCAGCCTCAGGAACTGTGAGCAATAAATGGTGCTTAAGCCCCCAGTATGTGGTGTTTGTTATGGCAACTTGAGATGACCAAGCCCTTGGAGCCATTCCCCAGGGAACCAAGGAGAGGCCTTGGGTCAGATGAAGTGCAGGAGGCCTGCCCTGGGCGTGGGCAGGCAGGAGGGGGATGGGGCAGTTGATGTGGGCGGCCTTAGGAGGGCTCTCCCCTCCCTGTCTCTGTGGCCCTGGCTCAGGGACAAATGTGGTCAGGGTATCAGGCTGCCCTGGATTTAGAGGGGGCCACCTGGTGGGAATTCTGGGCCCAACCCCTACCCCCAGAGGCCCAGGTGAGAGATTCATCTGTGGGCAGACCCAGTGCAGCACACTGTGACAGCCACTGCACTCCGCCTGACCCAGGGCCCTTTCTGCAGGGGTGTCCATGGGTTGACCCCCATCATGGGTGGTACTGACCTGCACCTCCACCTCATCCCTGCCCCAGATCCAGCACTAGGGTGTGTGTCCTAGCTCAGCATTCAGCCTGGGTTCTGCCATCCTCGCACTCCCACTGTGCTGTCTGCATAGTTCTGAGCACAGACCATTCACCCAATGTGGCCAATTGTTCCCCTTGATGGTCCCAGGTCCCCTGGGCATGATCCTGGGTTCCCTTGGAGGTGGTCCCTGCGCTCCTGGGCTTCTTCCCAGCCTGCTCTCCAAGATGCTGGTCTGAGGAGGGGTCCCAACCAGTTGGGGCCCTGCCCCACCCTCATCATCATCATCATCATCATCATCATCATCGCTGAAACACAGGGTCTCCTCCTTCCCTCAGCTACCCTGAGCCTCTGCACTTTGCCTACCTAGGGCCTGGGGTGAAACTCAATAGGGGCAGTGACAGCCAGGCTATTTTGAAGCTGGGCTGGGCTGCCTGGCCAGTGGTGGGGGCAGGGTGGGGGCGGGCCCAGCCTTCTCCAGCTGACAGCGTCTGCTTGTCCTCTGTCCCTGTCCAGTCTGAGGACCGACCAGAGTGCAGGCTGCTGGGCAGGAGTCCTGCCGGTCCTGGGCCCTTAGAGGAAGGTGAGATCTGGTGGTTCTTGCTCCACCGTCTGAGCCCCTGGCCTGGGTACTACCCTGAATTCCCCTGTTGAGACAGGTGAGAAGGCAGAGTGGGTAGGGGTAGGGGCCATCCCATCCATCTCCTCCCTCCCCCGCAGGGTGGCTTGGCTGAAGGTCATGATTCTGGGAGACTGGGTAGAGTTCTGGCTAGGCTGTGCTGCTCTCTGGCTGGGGGCCTGGATTCCAGCCCCCGCCCCATCAGCGACCTGAGCTGGGCCCTGGTGCAGGGATGGAGCAGCCAAGCTGTAAGACTGGGGCCTTGTGGCCCATTCTGATCCACGGGCCTGGGGTCTGGCTAGCCCTGCCCCCAGCTTGGCTGATATGGATGCCCGCTGACAGCTGGGGCTATTTTGGGCCTGTTGGCTCAGAAGTGGGAACAGCCAGAGGAGTAGTGACACCTGACTCCAGGAAAGTATTTCCCCGTGGTGTTCGGAAAATAGGACCCTGGGTCTCGCTCGGGGCTGAAGATCCAGGAACTGCCCTTGAAGTCTTTTTTAGAGGATGTGGGGTCAGCATAGTGGGGAGTGCCGGGAGGACCTGCTGTCAGGTCCTCCCACACCGGCTCATTTGGAAAATGGTCCAGGGTCACCTGAACCCAAACCTGAGAGTGGCCAAGTGCTGGAAAAGCAAGTGGCCTGGCTAGGACGAGGAGGGCAGGGAACAACCCCAGGTAGGGGGTGGTCTCAGCCCTGGGCCACTGAGGGATCCCCAGGAAGCCACCTCCCAAGCAGGCATGTGGGGGAGGAGGGGCCTTCTGTGAGGCTGGGGCTCTGGTTCTGGCTGGGTGCCCCTTCTGAGGTCTGTTTCTGGCAATGTGGCAAAGGGAAGAGGCAGCCACTGCAGGTGTCCCTGTGCTCAGAAGTTGCCTTGTATGGTACCCTCCCCTGGTCTCCTGAGCCAGAGTGGCTCCAGAGTCTTTGAGCATGTGCTCAGAGTGCCTGGCCCAGCTGACGGGCAGGGATGCTTGCCTGGCGGGGTTGCCTTGGGGCTCTGAGGCTGTCATGTCCCGGTAAGCCTCCTCAGATCCCATGGGATCTGCTGCATCAGGGATAGGGATTGCAGGCTCTAGACAGGGAACAAGATACCAGTAGGGTCTCCAGTGGCCTTAGAGGATCTCAGGATCTCTGCCTACCCATGCTGGCCAGGGGACAGCCTGTACATCTGCTGAGGCTGGAGCAGGCTTCCCCGAAGCCCGTGCAGAGATGAGAGCTCCCTCCCTGTCCTTCTGGCCCCAAATCCCAGGCTGTGGGGTTGCCCCCCACCCCTACATGTTCACTCATGAGCTGGGAGCAGCTTGTCTGGCATCTGCTCTGGGTAGGTGGAGGAGGCTCTATGTCCTGCCGTGGGGAACCCACATCTGATTTGGGGTGGCCACTAGCAATAGCTCAGAGCTCAGGGTCCCAGGAATCCTGGTGTCAAAGTAACCCTTCCAAAGAGGGATGCCAAAGCCCTGGGGGGCATCCATAGAGGGGGGGGCATCCATAGAGGTGGGGGGCATTGGTGGCTGCTCTCCCAGGTCTTCCCAGGCCCTCCCTGCCAGGCCTTGCGGGGGCAGCTGGTGGGGTGGAGGACAGAGGTGCTGACTACATAGTGAGTCAGCAGGCTGCTCTGGGCTCAGCCTCCTTGAGGGAGATTAAGGGGGATTAAGTGCTGAGTCACAGGACCAATAGCAGAGGACCCAGAAACCTCCCCCTATCCTCTGGTGGTGGGCAGCCCATGCCTAGAGGCTAGAGGTCCAGCTCCTAGGATGGAGGGAGTTAAAGCGCTTGGTGCCAGCCTGGGGCCCAGTGAGGCCCACTGTGCTCCCTGTTCTTACAGAAGCCCCCTCACCCACCTGTTCTGGGGCCAGTGGGGGCTACACCGGGTGGGTAGAGGCCAGAGTCACCTAAGACACTTAGGGCCCCTAGTGCCAGCCCTGTCTATGCAGGCAGTGAAGCCTCGAAATGAAAGGGCTGGATGCAACCCCCAAGGTGGGTTCAGGTAGCCAACTGGCCTAGAGGTCCCTGGCTCTTCCTGGGGGGTTCGCAGCTGTCCTCTGCTGCTGCCCAGGCACACTGCTGACTGGGCTGCCCAGAATCTTGCTCCAAAGGGAGGAAGGAGACAGGCACCCACAGTGAGGGGGCCAGGCAGCCTGCTGGGCTGAGGGCGCTGTCTTGTTAGGAGGAGCTTGCTTGGCTACAGAGTTTTCATTTCTTCTCTGCTCACTGATGGGCACAATCCCCCAGGGGTTTGTGGATGGGGGACCCCAGGAGAGGTGGCCCAGAGTTGCTGAAGGTGGGACAGATCTGTGCATAGGGCCCCCTGTCATGGGCGCCACTGGGCAAGGGGCCTGCATGCACACAGCCCTAGCTGGGGCCCAAAGGCTTGGGGGAAGCCAATTGGGAAAAGAACAGGTATAAGGGGGAGATTAAGGGAACACTGAACTGAGGGCTGGAGGAAAACCTGTGACCTTGGGAGCAAAGAAGTGCCCCCGCTCTTTGAGTGGGGGAGAGGTAGGCAGATAGCAGTTTCTGGCCCCAGGAGGCAGAAATATGTGGGAGGGACAGGACACCTAAGGCAGTTTGAGTGGCTCAGGGGGGCACACAGCAAGTATGCTTAGCAGGTGCCGTGTGGTGGTGGAGGAAGAGGTTGGTGCTAAAGCCTGATGCCTCGCAGGGAGGGGGCAGCCTGGGTTGGCCTTGTGTTTGGGGCAGGTGCCCAGCTGGACCTGAAGTTGGGCAGCAGGACTGGAGCTGAGGGGAGAGGCTGGAGATACTCACCCATTAGAACTTCTTTTGGGGGTGGAGCCAGACCCCAAATGCTCAGAAAGGGGCAAATCTGCATTTCTGAACCACCGTGCCTTCAGGTGATGTTGCCTGGGGCCAGGGTGGGGCCTGGGGCTTGGGTGGGGGAGGGGCATGTGCAGGCGTCTATCTGGGTTCTCGGCTTCTCGAATGGCACTGATGGGTGAGGTGGCCCAGTGGGACAAGGTGGCAGGTTCTGAGTGTGCCGGGAGGTTGTCTTCATTATGACTCTTCACACCCACCTCACAGGTCCCCGCACCCCTTCCTTCCACCATGGATCATTCCTCATTCAGCGGCGCACCCCGATTCCTGACCCGGCCTAAGGCCTTTGTGGTGTCGGTGGGTAAGGACGCCACACTGAGCTGCCAGATCGTGGGCAACCCCACGCCGCAGGTAAGCTGGGAGAAGGACCGGCAGCCGGTGGAGGCGGGCGCTCGCTTCCGCCTGGCCCAGGACCACGACCAGTACCGCCTCACTATCCTGGACCTGGCGCTGGGCGACAGCGGGCAGTACGTGTGCCGCGCGCGGAACGCCATCGGCGAGGCTTTCGCCGCCGTGGGCCTGCAGGTGAATGCCGAGGCCGCGTGCGCGGAGCAGGCGCCCCATTTCCTGCTGCGGCCCACGTCCATCCGCGTGCGTGAGGGGGCCGAGGCCACCTTCCGCTGCCGCGTGCGCGGCTCGCCGCCCATGGCCGTGAGCTGGAACAAGGACGGGAGGCGCCTGGGCGCGCCGGACGCCCCTCGAGTGAGCGTGGAGGCCAGCGGCGAGGCGAGCGCGCTGCGCATCCAGGCCGCGCGGCCGCGCGACGGCGGCACCTATACGGTGCGAGCCGAGAACCCCCTGGGCAGCGCCAGCGCCGCCGCCGCGTTGACTGTGGACGTGGACGCGGACGAAGCAGGCCCGCCCGGCGCGTCCACCGCCGCCCTCCTGGCGCACCTGCAGCGGCGGCGCGAGGCCATGCGAACTGAGGGGGCCCCTGCCTCGCCGCCTGGCGCTGGCACTCGCACCTGCACAGTGACTGAGGGCAAGCACGCGCGCCTCAGCTGCTATGTGACCGGCGAGCCCAAGCCCGAGACCGTGTGGAAGAAGGATGGGCAACTGGTGGCCGAGGGTCGGCGACACCTGGTGTACGAGGACGCGCAGGAAAACTTTGTGCTCAAGATCCTCTTCTGCAAGCAGTCGGACCGTGGCCTCTACACGTGCACAGCATCCAACCTCGTGGGCCAGACCTACAGCTCCGTGCTGGTCGTTGTGCGAGGTGAGCTGGGTGCCTGCCCTGCACACCTGCCAGAGTCACTGCGGGGAACGCAAGCTAGGCTCCTCCCTGTCCGTCCCGTAGTGGATTCGGAGTTGGAAGTCCTGACAGCTCTGTTTTTAACCAGCCCGCAAAATGCCTGTCCCCTGTCTTTGTGAATCACAAGAATAAAGAAGAAAGCGCGTTGTCACTAGCACTCCCACCCCATGGGAGCCGCTTGGAATGCCTGGTAGCTGAGACTGCCTTGTGCAGAGTGAGGTTGATCCAGGCTCACTCTCCCCTGGATGCTAAGCACTGTGTCTCCCCGACAGAGAGGAAAGGAGGGCAGGGGCAGGGATAAACCCTTGTGCTTTGGAGGGCTTGGGCCCAGTGGCTGTGTGCAGCCTGAGGTGGCTCTGTGGCAGTTTGCAGGCTCTCACGCAGGCCTGGGCAAATGTGGGCAACATCGTCAGGTTTTTTGGGAGATCGCTTTGTTCTTCCCTCCTAACACCAGCCTCTGGAGTGCCGGGAGTCCCGCCTCCACCCTAGTATACATCTCAACTGAGACAGGATTCTGAACAAGGTGCATGGATCTTCCCATGCAGGCCCCAGTTTCCCCTTTCTCTGAAGTAAATGCTCCTCCATCTCAGGGGTCCCTGAGGAAGTGACAGGAGGAAGATGCGTGTGACATCACGGCGGGTCTTGGTCAGCAGGTCTTGGTCCTGCTGTCTTTCCTAGGGCTCTGGCAGGACCTGTTCCAGGCACTGAAGGCTGTAGCTTTACCTGCTTTTATTCTTCTTTCTCCTTCTAGACTGCTTCTGTTTGGGGAGGAGGGGCTCTTTTCTTTAATTTCTGTCTCCCCTCCTTAATCCTCTCTACCTTCCCTCTTCAGCTCTTCTACTCACCCCTGCCCTGCAGCCCCTCCAATCCCTTCCCAGACTTCCTGCCCCCACCTCAGCACCTACTTGCCCTTAGCTTGCCCTGCCCTGTGCCACTCACCACTCTCCAGGTGCCCCCAGCCAAGTATCCCCTTTCTTTCCCTGCCCAGCCACCCTGCCCTGTTCATCAGCCCTCTCCCCTCAGAGCCCACAGTGCCCTTCAAGACGAGACTGCAGGACCTGGAGGTACAGGAGAAGGGGTCCGCCACGTTTCAATGCGAGGTGCCGCTGCCGACCACAGAGGCTGTGTGGTACAAGGAAGAGACACGGCTGTGGGCCAGTGCCAAGTACGCCATCGAGGAGGCAGGCACAGAGCGCCGGCTCACCATCCACAATGCTTCCACTGACGATGACGCGGTGTACATCTGCGAGATGGCCGAGGGCAGCCGCACGGTGGCCGAGCTTGCAGTACAAGGTGGGCGGGCAACACAACAGGGGGGGTCCATGAAACTGGAGGGAGGCAGGCTGTCCGGTTTGACTAACCTGTGGCTCTGGCCATCCTAGGCAACCTCATCCGAAAGCTCCCGAGAAAGACAGTGGTGCGAGTGGGAGACACTGCCATGTTCTGCGTAGAGCTGGCCAGGCCAGAGGGCCCAATCCACTGGCTTCGGAACCATGAGGAGGTGGTGGCTGGGGGTCGAGTAGCTATCACCACTGAAGGCACATGCCACACACTGACCATCTCCCAGTGCAGCCTGGAGGATGTGGGTGAGGTGGCCTTTGTGGCTGGGGACTGCCGGACGTCCACCCAGTTCTTGGTGTCAGGTAAGACCCTAGAGTGCCTCTGCAATGGAAGAGGTGCCTCTGTCACCATCCGTGCTCTGGACCCAGTGCTGGCCCACATGTGCTCAGTAGCTGCAGGAAGTTGTGGGACACATTTTGTTTAGGCTATAGCTCTGGTACCCTCAGATCTACAGCTGTTTGCAGCCATCCCCCACTCTGGACTCCCTAGGCGTTGACAAAATGGAAGACTTGGTAGCCCCTCACTCTAGCAATCAAATTAGAGGTGCAGATTTTCTAGAAGCACAGTGTGTGTGTGTGTGTGTGTGTGTGTGTGTGTGTGTGGCTGTCCAGAGTGAGCATGTCTTCTCTCTGTGGCCTTTGGTATCTACATTGTAGTTGGGCGTTGGTTCCCTCCTATTCCAGCCCTCACTCATAGGGCTAACTCTTGGCTGAGGGGCAAAGGGATGCCCCTGCACAGGGTCCCAGCACCTCAGGAGGGTCTCTGTGCCCTACTTTAGTCACTGTTTAGCCAAGACCCAGTGCACTGACCTGGCAGTTGTCTGTTCCCAAGCCACATGGCCTACTTATGGTGGCCCTGGGCCCAATGTGGCTCTGAAGCCAGGGTGCCCTTTCTGCTGCAACTAGACAAAGGGCCACAGGTTGGGACCAGGGATCAAGGGCCACAGCTTCCCCTCAGGCTGGCCTTCCACCTCGACTGTGGCCATTTCAGACCATCAGAGCAGTGGCCCCTACCCTGTTTCCCCAAAAATAAGACAGTGTCTTATATTAATTTTTGCTCCCAAAGATGCGCTAGGTCTTATTTTCAGGGGATGTCTTATTTCTCTATGAAGAAGAATACAGCACCTGTATACGGTATGGTAGTAGTTGTCATCACAAATCAGCTCACTGACTGGCCGCAGCGCAGCCAGAGCTGTTCAGGCAGTGTGAGGTCTTTTTAAATCAGGAGTCAAATGCCTTACAGTAGCTTTGGGGGCCTTATATTCTGGGGAGGCCTTATTATGGGGAGGTCTTATTTTGGGGGGGATGCCTTGTATTACAGCGAGAAGCAAAACTGGAAGTAGGTCTTATTTTGGGGGAATGTCTTACTTTTGGGGAAACAAGGTAGGAGGGCTGGAGATTCTGTGCCCCCCTCCCACAGGGTAATCCTGGACCTGGGGTCAGGGAGGGGCTCCCAGTTGGTGACAAGAATGTGTGCTCTGCCCAGTCCCCAGGAAGCCACCACCACACACCCCTGAGGCCCCTGTGGTGAAGGCCAAGACAGAGAATTCTGTGACTCTCAGCTGGTCCCCACCACCCCATGGGGACCGCCCTGTTACCATTGATGGCTATGTGGTGGAGAAGAAGCGATTGGGCACCTACACCTGGAGCCGGTGCCATGAGGCTGAGTGGGTGGCCACACCTGAGCTGACTGTGGACTGTGTGGCTGAGGAGGGGGACTTCCAGTTCCGGGTGTCAGCTGTAAATGGCTTTGGCCAGAGCTCCTACCTTCAGTTCCCGGGGACTGTCCACCTGGGTAAGTATGGAAGGTTCTGTTCCCATTGACTTTCAGGTAATGGCCTGCAGGGCACCTGCTGCTGAATCACCCAGACCTAGAGCATAGCCCAGCCTTGGTGAGGCCACAGTGATTCATGGAGCCTTTTTATTCATGGCAGCAGGTGGAGGGGAGGGGGTTACCAGGATCCTGATGCTGGAGCCTCCTCTGTAGGAAGGGGAAGGGACTCTGAGACAGGACTTGAGGCTCCTAGGAACCTATCTGTGTCTACTAGCCCAGGGGACCAGGCTGCACAGCTGCGCTCTGCAGAGGGGATCTTGGGTGGCTCTGACTTGTCCCTATTCAGTCCTGAACCCTGTGATCTCTCATGGTTGCCATGGGCCTGTCTGATGGGCTTCCTGGAGGAGGGGGCACATGGGCCCAGGCTTTGGGGTTGGGAAGAAGAAGGGAGGCCAGGTGCCCTGCTCCTTCCTGAAACCCCTACCCTGCAGCACCCCAGCTGGCTGTGAAGACGCCTCTGAAGGCAGTAGAGGCAGTGGAGGGCAGTGAGGTGACCTTCTCTGTGGACCTCACTTTGGTCTCTGTGGGTGAATGGTTCCTGAATGGGCAGGCCCTGAAGGCCAGCAACACGTATGTGATCCTCTGTGAGGGCACGCGGCACATCCTCACCATCCGCTCAGTACCCGTCAGCCTACATGGTGCTGAGCTCAAGTTCGTGGCCAATGGCATTGAGAGCAGCATCCGCATGGAGGTCCGAGGTAGGTGGATCCCAGCCCATGACCCCTGGGGCCTCTCCAAATTCTATTTCCTCTAAGGGTGGGGCAGGAGTGGGACCTGTGACCCTAGGCCCAGAGCTCCTGAAGCGTGCTGGTGGGTTGCTGGGTACGTAGGGGTGTGGGGGTGTGATGGTATGTGAAGTAGCATGCCCCACCTGGGTGTGTCCCCAGCCACAGGGTATGAGTGGACAAGAGGTTGGGCTCCTGATGACAGAGGCTCATGTCTCTGTCTGTCTGCTCTCCTTTCCTTCCTCCTCCTCCTCCACTTTCTGTCACCTCCACATGCTCTCTCTCCACCTTTGGGGACCCCCAGGGCTGACCACCAAGCATCCAACGGAAGTTCGGGAGGTGCTGGCCCAGCTACACGAGGAGGCACAGCTCCTGGCGGAGCTGTCAGACCAGGCTGCGGCTGTAACGTGGCTCAAGGACGGCCAAGCATTGCCCCCAGGCCCCAAGTACAAGGTGCAGGCTTCAGCAGGACAGCGGGCACTACTGGTGCGGGATGTGGCGCGGGACGATGCTGGCTTGTATGAGTGTGTCAGCCGTGGGGGTCGCATCGCCTACCACCTGTCAGTTCAAGGTGAGTGTGTCCACGTCCTTCTGGCCACTGCTATGGCGATAGCATTCTGTACCCTAACGCTGGGCAGGCTCTAGTGGTTCAGGGCAATGAACTGTTGTTCTCTGTGGTGGTATAAGTTAGAAGCATTTTCAGGTGACTGTGGGAACTGTGGCTCAGGTTACCCCCATTTTGGGCGTGGGAGGGTGCTCACTTTACCCCATGGAAAGGGTGGGGGCTTTGTTCAGTAGAGGGAGGGACCCTATGGGGAAGTCCTAACTGTCTGTGGCACTGGGTGGCTTGAAGTCAGCAGCAGCCACTGTATGAAGGGGACCCTGGGCTGGGCTGAGCCAGGGTTCCACTTGGTTCCGAAGCCCTGAGATCCTGCATTTGCTAGTGTGTGGGTGTGCTCATAGGCCTACCCCCTCCCCGCAGCTGCCCTCGCAGGACTCACACCCTTTCTGCACAAGGACTCGGCGGGTGGCTGCGTGGACACAGTGGCTGGGGGTCCAGCCCACTTTGAATGCGAGACTGCGGAGGCCCATGTGCCCGTGCGCTGGTTCAAGGATGGCTTGGAGCTTGGCCACTCCTGCTCCCACTTCTCGCAGGAGGATGTGGGCACACGGCATCGACTGGTGGCCAACTCAGTCACCAGGCAAGACGAAGGCACCTATTCATGCCGAGTGGGTGAGCACTCAGTGGATTTCCAGCTGCGTGTCTGTGGTGAGTTGGCAACTCTAGGGCTTGGTGGGTGGGGAGAAGGTCTGGGATTCACAAGGTAGAGCTGCCAGGCTCTTCATTGCTCATGTGAATGCTTAGGGTGGGACAGCTGCTTCGATTTGGGAAAAGAAATTACCCACAGAACTAATACTGAGGTGGATGAACAATGCGAAATAAGAAGGAACTGTGAAGTCCTTGTTTTCCTTTTAAAGATCAAAGGAGGTTGAGCGGACCCAAAAGGTGCTGGCAGCATCCTCAGCAGGATAGATTTGGACCTCAGTGACTATGAGTCCTGATCCTTTTAGAAGTCACTAGGGCCTCTTGGTGGGTTTTCTGAGTCCTGCTGCCCCAGGAGAGGCTCTGCCAGCCCCCATGCCTCCCTCTGTACTGAGGCAGCACTCAGGCCCCTGTGCTGGGAGGGCTGTGCTACAGTACCCGACCACAAAAGATCTCAGGGGACCCATGGTTGCCGTGTCTGAGCCTCATTGTGCCTTTAGGACTCACCGCTGTGGGGCCTCTGACTGTGCATCCCTCCCTGTGCCCAGAGCCCAGGGTAGTGTTTACCAAGGAGCGGTTGGCACACAGCGAGGTGAAGGCCATGGTCGGGGCCAGGGCCACGCTGAGTTGCGAGGTGGCCCAGGCCCAGACGCAGGTGACGTGGCACAAGAATGGCAAGAAGCAGAGTGGGAGCTCCAAAGTGTGTGTGGAGGCCACGGGCTGCACCCGGGGGCTGGTGCTGCAGCAGGTGGTGAAGGGGGACAGCGGGGAGTACATCTGCGAGGCCGGAGGCCAGAGGGTCACCTTCCATCTGGATGTCCCAGGTCAGTTCTTTGGTGGCACTAACTTAGCTTTGTGTGGAGGTAATGACTATAGCCAGACACACTCTGGTGTTCTATCCACTGGACCTCACTTCTTTAGCCTTCTATCCTCCATCTCCCATATCATCCCAATGGTGGAGCCAGACCAGGCTGGATGGACAGAGTGTGAACAGAAGGTAGAGGTGTTCCAGTACCAGCTGAGTGGTGCTCAGGTTTAGTTCAGTCATGATTCTCAGCACCTGCCAGAGCCTTCTGGGTGCTTCTCACCAGGTGTGACTCGGGCTCTACCTTTCACATGGAGTCTGAGGTAGACCAGACGTCTCTTACCTGTGTCATGTGAATTTCCTACTCCCCACGTTCTGTTAGCTCTCAGATGCCTATACCCAGCAACACGAGCAGAGACACGTTTGAATTTCATTACAACAGAATATGAGGAAGTTCCTGCCACTCCGTCTTACTTGCATCCATCTCAAGACTGAACAGTGTTTTAGCAAATTGTAGTGTTTTAGGGCACTCCCTTGTGTGTGGATGTAGAAGTTACTGGATCCTCACTTGTCACAAAATCTAGATCCATCTTTTCTTGCAAGGTCTGTGCAAAAAGTAAACAGAGACCAAAAGATTGGCAGGTATGTGCTGGGGACCTGTACCTGTCAGGTCTGTGATTTCCTAAAGTATATCGTGGTTTCTTTTATTTTTTAAAAAAATATATTTTATTGATTTTTCACAGAGAGGAAGGGAGAGGGATAGAGTTAGAAACATAGATGAGAGAGAGACACCCATCAGCCGCCCCCTGCACGCCCCCTACTGGGGATGTGCCCACAACCGAGGTACATGCCCTTAACTGGAATTGAACCTGGGACCATTCAGTCCGCAGCCCTACGCTCTATCCACTGAGCCAAACCGGTTTCGGCACATCTTGGTTTCTTTTTGTGTCCTGTGTCAGAATCCCCTGGGAGTCTGATGTATAGATTTAGACATGGAGAGGAATAAGGAGCTTCTCCCACACTGCACACCTTGTTGAAGACAAGTAACTGTAGTGGTAGCTCTTGAACTGTTGAGTCAGTATTTATATCATAGTATTTTATAATGACTCATGATATTTGTTCCTGTGTAGTTTGTTCACAGAGATTTCTGTGAACTAACTGTTTTCATTTTGTTAGGAGAGTTTTAATCTCTAATCTACTTCCAGGTGTCTCTACATAAGAGTTTGGTGTTATATGTGTGTGCAATAGCTTGTGGTGTGTATAGATACAAAAATAAAATCCACCAAACATTTTTAATTATTACTTTAGGATAATATGACAAATAATTTTGTAGGAGTAAACATGAAAATGTTTGAGAAATTGACTAAATTACTAGAAAACTATATGAAAAGTGGCATAAGATTTTGACATCTCAAATAATCCTACAATCCTTTTCATTAAAGGGAACCACAATAAGAAAAAAGTTCTTATAGGTCAGGATGGCTCCACTGGAAAGTTATATGAAGTATTCTGTAAGGATATTATTGCATGTTCATGGAGATCCTTCTGGAGCTAAAGAAGGACATAGAGTCCCTGGCTTAATACGTGGCACCAGCATGACATCTATCACCAACATCTGATTGACAAGGGAGAGTTTAGATTAAGGGCCGAACCAATGGAGACCAAGGCTAAAATCTGAAGCTAAGTAGTATCAAAATGAATGGGCAATGTATTAAGAGTCCAATGCTGTATAAAGAAAGTCATGGCCCAGCTGTGTGAGCACTACAAAGGTTAGCAAATCAACCTCACTCATGACCTGAGCAGATTGAAACTAAAAAATGAAGCAATCACGTCATCAGTGCAGAGCTGAGTTTTGATAACATTTAATGTCAGAAATCTAGAAGAAATGTTTGTCAATATTTATTCAGCCATAGATTCTTAACCAATCATAAAGAAAACGGATCATTCTTCTTCTGATAAATGATACTGAAGGAAAACCAGCTAATTAATCACACTAAGTGACACTTGAAAGCTTTGCTGTGAGAGCAGGGACCAGGCAAGGGGGCTCACAGTTACCACTTTTATCAGCAGGAAATAAAGTAAAACATATAAAAGTGTGAAAATCTGAAGTGAAATTCAGATAATATGATTACACAAAAGATACATTATTAAACTTGGTGGGAGTGGGGAGAAATATTATGGTGCCCCAAATCCCAATAACAGACACCACATAAGAAAAAACAGTAAAGACTGAAAACATAGCCACGATCCACCACTTTGTGAGTCATTCAAACCATGGAAGAGACAGGCTCAGGAGGCTTAGTCCCCTAGGAGGCCAGCAGGAGACACACTGAAGTCAGTTGTGAGGTGGAGCCCAGGACCTGTCCCTGGCTGGGTGGGAATGCTTCCTGTACATCTGGGAAAGACTTGGATCACCTGGGGAGGGTGTGTGCACCCCTCATGGCCTGAAGTTCCTCTGCTAGAGGATGTGTGCTCTGGAGAAGTCCTTATGGTTTCCCCAGCAAGGACCTTCCCCTGCGCAGTGGTCAATGTGCAGATGAATAAGCTACTTGTGCTGAGAAGGTACTGGGGCTTCTGCAGGTCACACAGAGCCCTGAGGATTTTCCTGTCCTGCCACCTCCCTGCTCAGTCCTTGTGTCCCCAGTGCTGTCCTGATTTAGAAAATATCTTTGTGTCCCTCCCTATCCCCAGAGCCCACGGAGGTGTTTGCCAAGGAGCAGTTTGCACACAGCGAGGTGAAGGCCTTGGCCGGGGCCAGTGCCACGCTGAGTTGCGAGGTGGCCCATGCCCAGACGCAGGTGACATGGTACAAGGATGGCAAAAAACTGAGTGGAAGCTCGAAAGTGCGAGTGGATACCACGGGCTGCACACGGCAGCTGGTGCTGCAGCAGGTGGTTAAGGGGAACAGCGGGGAGTACACTTGTGAGGCTGGGGGCCAGAGGGTCACCTTCCATCTGGATGTCACAGGTCAGTTGATGAAGCAGAGGTTTGAGCACCCTGGGAGCAGGCCTAGAGACATGTTTCAGTGTGTGTATGGGGCAGCAGTTAGCAGTCTCCTCAGGGCCAGTTCAGCCAGTTAGTTGGTGTGAGTCAACAAATATCCCCCAAACCAGAGGCCTGGAAGAACAATGGTTACTGTCCTGATTCTGTGGGTCAGGGATCAGTGGGGATAGTTTCTCTCTGCTCATGTGGTTTTGGTGGGGACAGAAGGAGCCAGCCTGACCTCATTCACACATCTGATATCCCAGTTAGGATGGCTCTGGAGGGTGGGGCTGGTGGGTGTGACAGCCCTCTCTCTTCTGTGATGTTGGCTGGGTTCACTTCTGTTTCTCAGACCCCATTCTCTTCTGGTGGCATCTCACCCACAGGTTTTTCTCTCCATGTGGCCAACCTGGACTCCTTCACGTAGTGTCTGGGTTCCCCCAGGGAATGGTGGATACTATAGGGTTCATCTATCTCTAGCCATCCCAGAATGTACCCCCTCTGTATTCCCTCTGGCAAAACCAAGTATTAAGGCCAACTTGATTCCAAAGGGGGAGAAATAGAGCAGTGGCTTCCTGAGGACCACATCTAATAGTGTCTCACAGTGCTCAGAGGCCTGGAGCTGCTGGAACAGTGCAGAATGCCTGCGTCCTACCCTGCCCCTGGCACTCTGCACCTGCCTATGCAAATTAACCCTCCATATTTGTTGGGTTAATTTTCATACTTACTTCTGATTGGCTGGTGGGTGTCATAAAATTATGGTCAATTTGCATCTTATTCTTTTATTAGTGTAGATAGTTTTGTAGTATAGTTTGAAATCAAGAAGTGTGATACCTCCAACTTTATTCTTCTTCCTCATTGTGGTTGGCTATTCATAGTCTTTTGTGATTACATATACATTTTAGAATTATTCTAGTTCTGAGAAGAATGTCATTGATATTTTGATAGGAATTTTATTGAATCTGCATGGTTATTTTAACAATATTAATTCTTCCTATCCATGAGCATGTCTTCAATTTCTTTATTCAGTGTCTTATAGTTTTCAGAGTACAGGTCTTTCACCACCTTGGTATTTATTCTTAGGTTTTTTATTTTATTTATTTTTGATGCAGTTGTAAATGGGATTGGTTGCTTAATTTTTTCATCGGATTGTATAGGAATGTGATGGATGTCTATATATGAACTTTATATTCTGCTACTTTATTGAATTCTTTTATTAATTTTAGTGCATGGGATGGGTTCCTTGGCCTGGCCAGCCATTGTGGCCCATCAGGGCTGGGTCGGCTACAGGAAGGACCGCATGAGGTTGGCTGGCCTGGGGGAGGTGCTGTGGGAGGTTGACTGTGGGACCGCACTGACCACCAGGGAGCAGCTCCTGCATTGAGTGTCTGCCCCCTGGTGGTCAGTGCACATCATAGCAACTAGTCGACTGGTCATTTGGTCATAACAGTCACTTAGGCTTTTATATATATAACTTAACTTTTTTTGGGAAGCTTTATGTTTTCTATATATAGTACCATGTTATCTGCAAATTGTGAGAGTTTTACTTCTTCCTTTCCAATTTGGATGCCTTTTATTTTATTTTAAAAACAATATATTCTCATTGATTTCAGAGAGGAAGGGAGAGGGAAAGAGAGACAGAAACATCAACGATGAAAGAGAACCATTGATTAGCTGCATCCTGTATACCCCCCACTGGGGATTGAAACTGCTACCCAGGCATGTGCCCTTGACTAGAATTGAACCTGGGATCATTTAGTCCATAGGCTGACGCTCTGTCCACTGAGCCAAACCAGCTAGAGCTTTTATTTCTTTATCTTGTTGAATTGCTGTGGCTTCAGTACTACCTGTATATATAAAAGGCTAATTTGCTAAGTGTCCAACAATCCAGGTAATGACATCACGTAGCAATGCCCAGCTTCCTCTTCCTAGTGACTAGCCTCCTTAGAGTTTCTTCATCCCAGAACATGACTTGCTTTATAGCCAGGTGAAACATTTTACTCTGTAACCAAATGTCTGTGAAGCATTTTCCTGTGCCTCATCTCATTTGATACTCACAGAAGTCCTAGAGTAGGTAGATAAGAAACTCAGTGGAATCCTATTTTCTTGGAAAATTGAGATTTAGAAACCTTAGAAACTTGACCTGAAAAGAAGTAAGAAATGGTAGAGGGTGGGAGGGAGGGGGGCAATGGGGAGATATGTATAAAAAATTAAAAAAAAGAAAAAGAAATGGTAGAACTTGAAAATGACTTCAGGTTACCTCACTGCACAGAATATAGTCAAATATTGCTTCTGTTAAATATTTTACCCTTTGTTCTCCTGTATGATGTACAATAATAATCTGCTTTGTGTTGATATTTACTGCTGTGTTGCTGACAATTACCTGAAAGAGAAGTTGGGTGCTTCACTGGGCTGGAAAAAGTTTAGCTAAATCAGAAAGTTTAATTAGTTTATTCTACTGTATAAAAGGCTAAGTTGACTCACACATGCATGATACATTTAAAACTCTTACTGGAGCCAATCACATGTATGTGTTTCCATCTGTCATTGTCGATTATGAATTTAGTTGACACTTCTATTATAGAGAAAGGGTGAATAATGATATTAAAATACTTCTTCTAATTAATTTCCTTTCAATGTGCACAAATTCGTGCACCAGGCCACTGGTATTGAATAATAGTTGTAAGAGTGGGCATCCATGTCTTGTTCCTGATCTGAGAGTAAGAGTTTTCAGGTTTTCACCATTGAGTGTGATGTTAGCTGTGGGTTTATAATATAAGCCTTTATAAAGTGGAGATAAGTTTCTCCTACATACACTTTGTTGAGAGTATTTTGTTTGTTAATCCTCACCTAAAGATATTTTTTCGGAGAATCCAAGATGGCGGCATAGGTGAGCACCTAAACTGCTGCCTCGCACAACAATTTCAAAACTACAACTAAAAGACAGAATGGACATCATCCAGAACCACAGGAAAGCTGGCTGAGTGGAAATTCTACGACTAGAAGAAAAGAGAGGGGCTCATGGAGACCCAGAGGAGCTGCAAAAAGCTTAGGTACAGAGACGCGCACATGGAGAGAGTGGGTGCCACATTGCCTGGCTGGCTTCTTCTGGCAGGAAGGAGATGGGAGACTTCCAATTGCACTGAACCCCTTATCCTATGGCACTGAACCCCAGGTTCGGCCAAAACTCACACGGGGGAGTCTAAACTATGAAAAGGGAAAAGTGCACGGAAATTTAGGGGAGCTGCAAAAGGGCAGAAGTCTGCGGGCGCACACTCTGCTGTACGCAGAGGACAAACTGCTGATTGTGCCGCTGGCTTATGGGCAGGAGACAGAGCCTACAGACTGTGCCACTTCTAACTCCACTAAACCCCAGTTTTGGGCGAGACTCTGGGGACCCAGACTCATATGGTCCCAGAATACAGGGGAGCCGGAAAGACAGTGGTCTAGAGGCACTGCGAGTGCGCACAGGGACCACTTCAGCGATTACCCAGATTCACGTGAGACTCATTGGCCGCGTAGGGCAGGACCGACTGGAAGACAACGTGGTCTGTTAAGCCCTGAGACTCCACCACTCCCAAGCTCAACAGAGAGGCTTTTGCAGTTTTGCAAGTCTTGTATCATAATGCTGAATCTAGCACAGAAGTTCGGCATGGTGAAAATGCGGAGACAAAGGAAGAGATCACAAACAAAAGAAATAAAGGAAAACAAATGACTGGATATAGAGTTCAAAACCAAGCTTATAAAGTTTCTCAAGAATCTCCTAGAAAAGATGGATAAATTTAGCAAGAGCCTAGAGGAGATGAAAAAGGACCAACTAGAGATCAAAAAGGACCAACTAAAGATGAAAAAGAACCAACTAGAAATTAAACATACACTGACTGAAATAAAAAATATTATACAGAGACCTAACAGAAGACTAGAGGAAGGCAAGAATCAAGTCAAAAATTTGAAATATAAAGAATCATAAAACACTCAACTGGAAAAGCAAGAAGAAAAAAGAATCCAAAAATGTGAAGATAGTGTAAGGAGCCTCTGGGACAGCTTCAAGCATACCAACATCAGAATTGTGGGGGTGCCAGAAGAAGAGAGAGAGCAAGATACTGAAAACCTAATTGAAGAAATAATGACTGAAAATTCCTACATCTGGTGAAAGAAATAGACTTACAAGTCCAGGAAGCACACAGAACCCCATATAAAAGAAATCCAAAGAGGACCACACCAAGACATATCATAATTAAAATACCAAGAGCAAAAGACAAAGAGAGAATATTAAAAGCAGCAAGAGAAAAACAGTTAATTACCTACAAGGGAGCACCTATACGACTGTCCGCTGATTTCTCAGCAGAAATGATGCAGGACAGATGGGAATGGCAAGAAATATTCAACGCGATGATGAGCAAGAACCTACAACCAAGAATATTCTATCCAGCAAAGCTATCACTCAGAATTGAAGGGCAGATAAAGAGCTTCACAGATAAGAAAAAGCTAAAGGAGCTCATTAACTCCAAACCAGTATTATATGAAATGCTGAAAGGTACTCTTTAAGAAGAGGAAGAAGAAAAAGGTAAAAGATAAAAAATTATTATAACAAATACATATCTATGAACAAGAGAATCTAAAAATTAAGTGAATTAAAAATTTGATGAACAGAATAAACTGGTGAATATAATAGAAACAGGAGCACAGAAAGGGAGTGGACTGGTAATTCTCAAGGGGAATGGAGTGAGGGGGATGCTGGGAGAGACTGGACAAAAATCATACATATATGGATGCGAAGGGAGATAAGGGTAGAGGGAGGGGTGGGATCTGGGTGGAGGGGAGCTATGGAGGGGAAAAAAAGAGAAACAAATGTAATAATCTGAATAATAAAGATTCAATAAAAAAATAAAAGAAAAAAAGACATTAAGAAAAGATATTTTTTCATTGTGGCTAGGTCTTCTAGTACTATATTGAATAAGAGTGCTGAAAATGGACATTCCTATCTTGTTTCTGTTCTTAGGGGAAATACTTTTAGTTTTTTTCCATTGAATATGATGTTGGCTGTAGGTTTGTCATATAGGGCCTTTATTATGTTGAGGTATTTTCGCTCTGCTCCACTTTGCTGAGAGTTTTTATCAAAAAAGGGTGTTGGATTTTGTTGAATGCTTTTTCTATGTTGGTTAATATGATCATGTGATTTTTGTCTTTCACTGTTTATGTGATGTATCATATTTATTGATTTGTGAATGTTGTACCAGACTTGCATTCCTAGAATAAATCCTACTTCCTCATGATGTGTGATCTTTTTTAATATATTGCTGGACCTGATTTGCTAATATTTTGTTGAGAATTTTAGCATTTATGTTCATTAGGGGTATTGGCCTGTAATTCTCTTTATTTGTAGTATCTTTATATGATTGTTGTATTAGGATAATGCTGGCTTCATTAAAAGAGCTGGCAAGTGTTCCTTTCTCTTGGATTTTTTGGAATAGTTTGAGGAGTATAAGTGTTAGTTCTTCTTTGAATGTTTGGTGAAATGCCCCTGTCAAGCCATCTGGTTTGCTGGGAGTTTTTGATGACTGTTTCTTTTCCATCAGTTATTATTGGTCTGCCGAGGTTTTCTGATTCTTCCTGATTCAGATTTATAAGATTGTATTTTTCTAGGAATTTGTCCTTGTCATTGAGATTTTCCAGCTTGGTGGTATATAGTTGTTCAATCCTTTGTATTTCTGTGGTGTTAGTTGCTACTTCTACACTTTCTTTTCTGATTTTATTTATTTGGGTCCTCTCTCTTTGTTTCTTGAGTCTGACTAGTCGTTCATCTATCTTATCTTTTCAAAGAACCAGCACTTGGTTTCATTGACCTTTTGTATTTTTTTTCTTTGTAGTCTCTATGTCATTTGTTTCCACTTAAACCTTTATTATTTCCTTTCTTCTACTTATGCTGGGTTTTTCTTCTTGTTCTCCTTCTAATTCTTTTAGTTGTAAGGTTAGATAGTTTATTAGAAAATTTTCTTGTGTGTGTGGGTGTTTTTTTTTTTTTTAAGGTAGGCTTGTAGTATTATAACCTTGCCTCTCAGGACCACTTTTGCTATGTCCCACATATTTGGGGTTTTTGTGTGTTCATTTGTTTCCTGTAAGTTTTTTATTTCTTCCTTGATCTCATTGGTAACCTATTCATTGTTTAATAAGATGCTATTTACCTTCCATGTGTTTGAATATTTTGGAGTGTTTTTATTATATTTTATTTTTAATTTCATTCCATTGTGATCTGAGAAGATGCTTGATATGATTCCAATCTTCTTGAACTTGTAGAGACTTACTTTGTGTTCTATCTTTGAGAATGACTCATGTGTACTTGAGAAGAATGTATATTTTGCAGCTTTGGGGTGAAATGTTCTGTAAGTGTCAATTAATTATATCTGATCTAGTGTGTCATTTAGGATTCCTGTTTTCTTCTTGATTTTTTTTGTCTAGAATATCTGTCCACTGATGTCAGTTGGGTTTTAAAGTCCCCTACTATGATTGTATTTCTGTTGATTTTTCCCTTTAAGTTCTCAAGAAGTGTGTAATACACACACACACACACACACACACTTGGGTGCTTCTATATTGGGTGCATATATGTTTGCCAGGATTATATCCTCTTGTTGTATTGATCCCTTCACTATTAGGTAGTGAACGTCATTGTCTTTTGCTATGGCCTTCATTTTGAAGTCTATTTCTTCATATATGAGTATTGCTACCCCAGCTTTTTCTTTCGTTTATATTTGCATGGAAGTATTTTTTCCCCATTCCTCCACTTTTATTCTGTATGAGTTGTTGGTTCTGAGGTGGGTCTCTAGTTTTCTTATCCAGTCAGCTACCCTTTGTCTTTTGATTTGAGCATTTACGCAATTTAAATGTAAGGTTATTATTAATAGGTTCTTACTTATTATCATTTTATTCTTTATGCCTGCATCCCTCTCTTCCTATTTCTTTTTCTTATACTACTTCCTTTAGCAATTATTGCAGTGCTGGTTTGGTAGTGATAAACGACTTTAGCCTTTTTTTTTTTGTCTGAAAAGCTCTTTATTTCACCTTCAATTTTGAATGATAGCCTTGATGAATATAGTAGTCTTGGATTCAGACACTTGCTTTGTAATATTTTGTATACTTCATGACACTCCTTTCTGGTCTGAAGTGTTTGCTGACAGTCTAATGGAATCTCCCTCATAGGTAATTTTCTGTATCTCTCTTGATGCCTTTAAGGTTTTTTCTTTGTCTTTAACATTTACCATTTTATTTTTAAATATATTTTTATTGATTCCAGAGAGGAAGGGAAAGGGAGAGAGAGAGAATCATTATTGGCTGCTTCCTGCACAAGCTATACTGGGGATGGAACTTGCAACCCAGGCTTGTGCCTTGACTGGGAATTGAACCCTGATCTCCTGGTTTATAGGTTGACACCCAGCCACTGAGCCATGCTGGTCAGGCAATATTTGCCATTTTAATTATGATGTGTCAAGATGTGGGTTCTTTTGGGTTAATCTTGATTGGGACTCTGTGTTTCCTGAACTTGAGTGACTTTTTCTTTCACTAGGTTAGTGAAATTTTCTGTCATTATTTCTTCAAACAGATATTCTATTCCCTGCTCAGATTCTTCATCTTTTGGAACCTCTATGATACAGAAGTTGTTATGTTTCATATTGTTACAAAGCTCCCTTAAATGATCCTTCTTTTTAATTATTCTTATTATTTTTTTGCTGGTTGCTTCTCTGGGTGTTTTTTTTTTATCTTGTCTTCTAATTTGCTAATTTCTTCTCAGTTTCTTCTAATCTGTTGATTGCTTCCAGGGTATTTTTTACTTGAACTATGTCATTCTTCATTTCTGATTGATTTTTATTTATGATTTCTATATCTGTTGTCATGATGATATTTTGCACTGTGTACCTTATAGTTCTCACTAAGTTGTCTGAGAATCTTTATAAACATTACTTTAAATTCTGTATCTGATAAATTGCTTACCTCCATTTCATGTAGCTCTTTTTCTGGAGATTCCTGCTGTTATTTCACTTGGTGCCTGTTTCTTTGTTTCCCCCCTCTTTTTTTTCTGTTTACTGGTGTTTGTTTCTCTATGTTGAAGAAAACTCTTATCCTCCAAGTGGGACCCAGTGGTGTAGACTCCTTGATCTTCTGAGCTGTGTGTGCTATGGGTTCTCCTGTTGAATTTGGGTCTTGATTTCTATTGTTCCATTTGTGAATGAGTTCAGCCCTCAGGCTTATTGACTGTGAGTCCCAACCCTGACCTCATCATGCCAACTGTTATGCAGGTACTGACTGAAACAAGAACAAACCAAAAAGAACACGAAGAAAATAACAAAAAAACTAAAAAGCAAACAAACAAACAAAAAATCAAAACACCAACAAGAATGAAAACAACACTCTCACCACAAGACTAAAAAGCAAGCAATCAAACAAAATCAGGCACACAATAAAGACCTGAAGAAACAAAGGAATAAAGAAAAATATTAAAATAAATTTAAAACGAAGTATATGAAATCAAAGAAGGAAGAGACCAGAAATAGTGTATCAAAATAAAAGGTAAAAAATAATGAATAATAAATAATTTTAAAAAGTAATACTAAATAAAATGAGATATAGAATAGGAAAAGAAGATGGGAAAAGAGAAAAGAGAAGAACAAATACTTGAATTAGATCTAAGAACAAAAAGTGAAAGGAATGAGAAAGAAAAAATATTTGGTTAAAAAAAAAGATAGCAATTAGAGAATATGAGAAAAAAGAGAGAAGATGAGAAAGAAAATCTAAACCAGATCAACCCCCTGCCCCCAAAAAAACCTCACAAACCCACACAAACAAAAACCTTTGAGTCTGCACTTTGTGGAGCTCGCTAGATTTTGCTGTGATGTGTTTGTATCTGGTCCCTTGGTATGTGGTCCCAGGCAGTTCTCTGGTGCTGGCTAATGTGAGTCCCTGTCTCTGCCTAGCCTTGGGCAGCCTGGCTGAAGCCTTGCGGATCCCCAAGTATTCCAGTGGGTGGGGCCTCCATAGTCCAGAGGCTGGGTCTGCTTCGACTTGTTCTTGAATATACTTGGGCTGCTTTCCCTTCTTCCATGGAACTAAGCTTGGTGGGGTATCTGGTCCAGATCAGGATATTTTTTAACAGACTTGCCTTGGAGAGGAAGTGCCTATAGTTTGTAGGAGGGATAGACAACTCTTCCTCTCCTTCCAATGCCTCAGCTCTCCCTGGATTGTTGGTACCCCCTCTAGCCATTGGGATTTAAACAAAGCACACACAAAAATCAAAATAGAACAAAAAAATCACTCTGCCCCACTTGGCTCTCTAATCTTTCAGTAAGGCCCACTTTCAGTGGGTGGGGCTTCTGCTCAGGCTCCCACCTGGCCAGAGATATTCGAGTCCTCTATGTCACCAGGCCCAGCTGCTGGGGCACAGATTTCTAACCCACGGGTGTTCTACAGGTAGGGGAAGGGGTAGCTCCTCTTCATTTTTGGTTGGGAGGATTGTACCTTTTCCCAGACACTCAGACTGGCCCCCATTCTGCTTTTTGGGCAAATTATTTCAGAAAATAATTGACCCTGCAGATTTACTGCTGGGTGGTCTGCTCAAACCCCTCTCCTGGCCTGGAATTCTGCTGAGCAGCCCTTCCCACAGACGCCAATCCAGGTAATCTTCCTAGGCTGTATTGTAACCCAGTACTCATTTTTTGTCTGGGATAGGGTGGTCTGAGTTCCTGTGATGGCCTGAATTCTTACTTTTTCCCTAATGCTATGTGGGCTCCTCTTCCCTCTTCTGTTGCTTTGGTTTGAGAATCCCTGTGTGTGGTTGAGACTCTACTCTCTTAGGGGGAAGGAGCTACTCTGCCACACCTTCCCTTCAGCTTCCCAGCCAGGGTGCTTAACTGTGCACATTGACTCACCCAAGTCATGTCTTCTCCTGTCCTCTCTCCACTGTCCACATTCACAGTATTTTTTTCAGATGGTTTTTCAAGTTAAATGTTCTTCAGATTAGCCTGCTACAAGTCCATTCTCTTATCTTCTGGATTCTATATTTTCTGTTTTCATTTTTATTGCATTTATTGTGGTGACATTGGCTAGTAGAATTATATAGGTTTGAAGTGTACAATTCTATAATACATCATCTGTATATCGTATTGTGTATTCATTACCCAAAGTGAAGTCTCCTCCTGTCACCATTTATCATCTCATTTACCCTCTTCTACCTGCCCTGTCCTTTCCTCTGGTTATTACCATACTGTTGTCTGTTCGATAAGGTTTTTGTGTGCCATTTAATCCCTTCACCTATTTCCCCAGCCCCTAACATCACTCCCCTCTGATAGATGTCAGTCTGTTCTCTGTATCTATGAGTTTCAATTTTGTTTATTTTGTTCATTAACTCATTTGGTATTTGTCTATTTCTGACTGTCTTACATCTCTAAGCATATTTACTCTCCAGGTCTATCTATGCCATCTCTAAAGGAAGGTTTCTTTCTTTTTTATGATGGAGTAGCATTCTATTGTGTAAATGTACTACAGCTTTTTTATCCACTCATCTACTGATGGGCACCTGGAATGCTTCCAAATCTTGACTATTGTAAATAATGCTGCAATGAACATAGGGGTGCATATATTATTTTGAATTTGTGTTTTGATTTTCTTTGGATATATTCTTAAAAGTATAATCACTGAGTTAGAAGGTAGTTCCATTTTTAATTTTTTGAGGAACCTCCATACTGTTTTCCATAGTGGCTGCACCAGTCTGCCTTCCCACCAATAGTTCACAAGGGTTCCTGTTCCTTCATACCTCACCTGTTGTTGGTTGTCTCGGCATTTTCACTATGCCAGGGATTCAGCCTTATGATACCTGACTTGCAAAACCGAAGAAGCCTCTGTTGAGCTAAGGATGGATGGAGTCTCAGGGCTTAAGGGACCACCTTGCCTTCCAGTCTGCCCTGCCCTCCATGGCCCCTGAGTCTCACGTGACTGGGTAATCGCTGGAGCGGTCCTTGTGCACGCACCCCTGCAGTGCCTCTAGACTGCTGCCTTTCCAGGACCACATGAGTCTAGGTCCCCAGGGTTTCACCTGAAACAGGGGCTTAGTGGAGTCAGAAGTGGCACAGTTGGTAGGGTCTGTCTCCCGCCTACTCGCAAAAGCCAGCGGCACAATCAGCAATCTGTCCTCTGCACAGTGCTGTGCGCTCCATCAGACCTCTGATCTTTTGCGACTCCCCTAAATTCCTGCGCACCTCTCCCTTTTCACAGTCCAAACTCCCCCCGTATGAGTTTCGGCTGGATCTGGGGTTTAGTGTCATAAGATAAGGGGTTCAATGCCTTTGAGAGTCTCCGTTTCCCTCCTGCCAGAGCAAACCAGCCAGGTATTCTGGCACCCGCTCTCTTCATGCGTGTGTCTCTGTACCTCAGCTTTTTGCAGCTCCTCTGGGTCTTCGTGAGCTCCTCTCCTTCCTTCTAGCTGTAGAACTTCCACTCAGCCAGCTTTCCTGTGGTTCTGGATGATGTCTGTTCTGTCTTTTAGTTGTAGTTTTGAAATTGTTGTGTGAGGCAGCAGTGTTGGTGTTTACCTATGCCACCATCTTGGATTCTCTGTGAAGCTCTTTATCTGTCCTTCAATTCTGAATGATAGCTTTGCTGGATAGAGTATTCTTGGTTGTAGGTTCTTGCTCTTCATCACGTTGAATATTTCTTGCCACTCCCGTCTGGCCTGCATCGT
>JAAGEH010000289.1:5009094-5041826 GCA_011751065.1 Lasiurus cinereus | reverse complement strand
TTGCATCTCTAGTTGGTCCTTTTTCATCTCCTCTTGGCTCTCGCTAACTTTGTCCAACTTTTCTAGCATATTCTTGAAAAACCTTTTAAGCGTGGTTTTGAACTTTATATCCAGTCGTTTTTTTCCTCTGTTTCTTTGTTTTGTGATCCCTTCCCTTGTCTCAGCATTTTCACTATGCCAGGAGAACTCCTGTGTTGGATTCAGCCTTATGATACCAGACTTGCAAAACCACAGAAGCCTTTTTATTGAGCTTGGGATGGGTGAAGTCTCAGGGCTTAAGGGACCGCCTTGCCTTCCAGTGGGCCCCGCCCTCCACGGCCTTTGAGTCTCACGTGACTGGGTAATCCCTGGAGTGGTCCTTGTGTGCACGCCTGCCCCCACAATGCCTCTAGACCGCTGCCTTTCAGGCTCCAGGACCACACGAGTCTAGGTCCCCAGGCTTTCACCCGAAACAGGGGCTTAGTGGAGTCAGAAGTGGCACAGTTGGGAGGGTCTGTCTCCCGCCCACTTGCGAAAGCCAGCGGCACAATCAGCAATCTGTCCTCTGCGCAGTGCCGTGCGCGCCACCAGACCTCTGATCTTTTGTGACTCCCCTAAATTCCCGTGCACTTCTCCCATTTCACAGTCCAAACTTCCCCCCGTATGAGTTTCGGCTGGATCTGGGGTTTAGTGTCATAGGATAAGGGGTTCAATGCCTTTGAGAGTCTCCGTCTCCCTCCCGCCAGAGAAAACCAGCCAGATACTCCGGCATCCGCTCTCTCCACGCACGCGTCTGTACCTCAGCTTTTTGCAGCTCCTCTGGGTCTCTGTGAGCCCCTCTCCTTCCCTCTAGCTGTAGAACTTCCACTCAGCCAGCTTTCCTGTGGTTCTGGATGATGTCTGTTCTGTCTTTTAGTTGTATTTTTGAAATTGTTGTGCGAGGCAGCAGTGTAGGTGTTTACCTATGCTGCCATCTTGGATTCTCCCTTTATGTATCCGAAAGAGGTCTTATAGTCACCACTTTTGTCAGCAGGAAATACAAAAAACACATATAAAAGTGTGAATAACTGAAGTGAAATTCAGATAATATGATTTATACAAAAGGTAAATTATTAGACTTGGTGGGAGTAGAGAGAAATATAGTATCCAAAATCCCTATGAACAGACACACCATAGAAGAGCAAACAGTAAAGACTGAAAACATAGGCAAGGTCCACCACTTTGTGAGCCATCCTGTTGCAGAAGACAAAAGAAAAACCAAGCGATCCTTTAAAGAGGAGGAGGAACACTGTTTAATACACTGGTGGACCCAGGGAACAGCCTTCCAAATCTGAGTGCAGAAATATGCATGGGTCTTCTTTTTCTCTCTTCCTGTGGTCTTTGTCCTACAAATATGGATTATGCTTCTGGTCCTTTTTGTGGGCCTTGCAAGAAGGCCACAGGTGTTGGGGGTCTCTAGGCCATATCTGATGGTCTGGCCTGGCATCAGCATTAATAACTCTCCCTCCGGGGCAGTGCACTGTTCATAGTAACAGGTTCTTCAAGAACAGTATCTAGAAAGGAGGTAGTGACTTAATTATAGGTTATTAAGAATGTTCACTGAGCTTGCTGGCATGAATTCAGATCACTAGCCCTCAAATATCAGGGTTACATTGGAATTAGCCCTTTTTATTTTTATTTTTTATTTTGGTTTTTTAGAGAAGAAGGGAAAGGGATAGAGAGTTAGAGATATTGATGAGGGAGAAACAATGATCCTCTGCCTCCTGCCCAGAACCCAGATACATGCCCTTGACCAGAATCGAACCTGGGACCTTTCAGTCTGGAAGCTGAAAATCTATCCATGGAGCCAAACCTGTTAGGGTGGAATTGGCCCTTTTTAGCCTTCTCAATCAAAACCATGGAAGAGACAGGCTCAGGAGGCACAGCTCAGTCCCCTAGGAGGACAGCAGGTGACACATGGAAGGCAGTTGGGAGGTGGAGCCAGGAACTGTCCCTTGCTGGGTGGGAGTGCTTCCTGCACATCCGGAAAGATTTGGTCACCTGGGAAAGGTATGTACCCCTCATGCCCTGAAGTTCCTCTGTTAGAGGGTATGTGTGTGGTCAAGAGATGTCCTTTACGGTGTCCCTAGCAGAGACTGTGCCCTGGGCAGTGATCAATGTGCAGATGAATGAGCTTCTTGTGCTGAGAAGGTGCTGGGGCTTCTGCAGGTCACACAGAGCCCTGAGGATTTTCCTGTCCTGCCATCTCTCTGCTTAGTCCTTCTGTTCACAATGCTGTCCTCTTAATTTAGAAAATATTTTTGATGCTGTGTGTCCCTCCCTGTCCCCAGAGTTCACGGTAGTGTTTGCCAAGGAGCAGTCGGCACACAGCGAGGTGAAGGCCATCGCTGGGGCCAGTGCCACGCTGAGCTGCGAGGTGGCCCAGGCGCAGACGCAGGTGACGTGGAACAAAGATGGCAAGAAGCTGAGTGGGAGCTCGAAAGTGGGCGTAGAAGCCGTGGGCTACACCCGGCGGCTGGTGCTGCAGCAGGTGGTGAAGGGGGACAGCGGGGAGTACAGCTGTGAGGCTGGGGGCCAGAGGGTCACCTTTCATCTGGATGTCTCAGGTCAGTTCTTTGGTGGCCCTAACTTAGCTTTGTGTGGAGGTAATGACTACAGCCAGACACACTATGGTGTTCTTTCCACTGGACCTCTTTAGCCTTTTCTGCTCAATTTCCCATATCCCAGTGGTGGGGCCAGACCAGGCTGGGCTGGCAGAGTGTGAGCAGAAGGGAGAAGTGTTCCAGTACCAGCTGAGTGGTGCTCAGGATTTGCTCAATCATAGTTCCCAGCACCTGCCAGAGACTTCTGGGTGCTCCTCACCAGCTGGACCTCGGGCTCTAGCTTTCCTGTGGAGTCTGAGGAAGACCAGACGTCTCATACCTGTGTTATGTAAATTTCCTATCCACTATGTCCTGGTAGCTCTCAGATTGCCTGCACCCAGCAACATGGGCAGAGACGCGTTTGAATTTCATTACAACAGAATATGGGGAAGTTCCTGCCACTCAATCTTACTTGGATCCACTGAAGACTGACAGTGTGTTAGCAAATTGTAGCTTTTTAGGGCACCCCCTTGCATGTGGACATAGAAGTTACTGGATCCTCACTTATTGCAAAATCTAGATCCATAATTTCTTGCAAGGTCTGTGCAAAAAATAAAGGAGAAGAGGATTGGCAGGTGTGTGCTGGGGACCTGTACCTGTGAGGTCTGGAATTCCTTTCCTAAAGTACATCTTGGTTTTCTTTTGTGTCCTATGTCAGAATCCTCTGAGAGTCTAATATATAGATTTAGATATTGAGTGGAACAAGGATCTTCTCCCACACTGCATGCCTTGTTGAAGACAAGTAACTATAGCAATAGCCCTTGACTGTTGAGTCAGTATTTATGTCATAGTACTTCATAGTGACTCATGTATATTTGTCCCTGTGTGGTTTTTTTCACAGAGATGTCTGTGAACTAAGTGTGTTTTCAATTTGTTAGGAGAGTTTTAACTTCAAATTGACTTTCATGTGCCTCTACCTAACTGTTTGGTGTTATATCTGTGGGTGTGTATAGATACAAAATATAATCAATATACATTTTAATTGTTAATTTAGGAGAATATAACAAGTTATTTTTTAGATGTAAATATAAAAATGTTTGAGAAATTTACCAATTTATTAGAAAACTATATGAAATGTGGGGAAAGATTTTGACAGCTTAAGTAAATCTACAACCGTTTCAATAAATGAACCACAATAAATAGAAGTTCTTATAGGTGAAGATGACACTGCAGTAGATCCACTGGAAAATAATATGAAATATTCTGTAAGGACAATATTAGATGTTCATGGAGATCCTTCTAGAGCTAGAGAAGAACATACAGTCTCTGGCTTACTACATGGCACCCACATGACATATGATAGGGAGAGTTTAAATTATGGGCCAATCCATTGTGGAGACCAAAGCCAAAATCTGAAGCTAAGTAGTGTCAAAATGAATCAGCAATGTATAAGAGGATGATGCACTATAAAGAAAGTCACAGCTCACCTGTGTGAGCACTATGAAGGTCAACAAATGAACATCACTCATGACATGAGCAGACAGAAACTAAAATATGAAGTAATTGTCTCATCAGTGCAGAGTTGGGTTTTGATAACATTTAACGTCAGAAATCTAGAAGAAATGTTTATCAATATCTATTCATGACATAGATTCTTAACCAATCTATATATATAAAAGGCTAATATGCAAAATGTTCCCTCAGGAATTTCCCTGAGGGACTGGTTATTTGATTACTCTCTGTGATGTGCTGATCACTAGGCGGTGGTGCAGAATGAAGGAAGGCTCAGGTCTACAGCAAGCAGCCCTCCTCTCCCCAGAGGCCAGCCAAGCCTAGAGACCATACTTGTGCACAAATTTTGTGCACTGGGACTCTAATTATAAATAAAATGGTTCATTCGTCTCCTGATAAATAATACTGAAGGAAAACCAGTTAATCACACTAAGTAACACTTGAAAGCTTTGCCTGTGAGAGCAGGAATTAGACAAGGGTGTTCACAACCACCACTTTTGTCAGCAGGAAAGTAGGAAATAAAGTAAAACATAAAAGTGTGGAAAACTGCAGTGAAATTCAAATAATGTGATTTACACAAAAGATACATTTATTAGACTTGGTGGGAGTGGGGAGAAATATTATGATGCCCAAATCCCCATGAATAGACACACCACAACAAAGACCAAACAACAAAGACAGAAAACATAACCAAGGTGCACCACATTGAAAGTCATCAAAACCATGGAAGAGACTGGCTTAGTAGGCACAGCTCAGTCCCATAGGAGGTCAGCAGGTGACACACTGAAAGCAGATGAAAGGTGGAGCCCAGAAACTATCCCTGGCTGGGTGGGAATGCTCCCTGCACATCGGGGAAAGAGTTGGTCACCTGGGGAGGATATGCACCCCTCATGCCCTGAAGTTCCTCTGCTATAGGGTGTGTGTTTTAGAGATGTCCTTCACAGTGTCACCAGCATGGACTGCCCTCAGGAGAGTGGTCAAGGGCAGATGAATGAGCTACTTGTGCTGAGAAGGTACTTCTGCAGGTCACACAGAGTCTTGAGAATTTTCCCATCCTGCCACCTCCTTGCTTAGTCCTTCTGTCCCCAGTGCTGTCCTCCTGATTCAGAAAATATACTTGATCTTGTGTCCCTCCCTGTCCACAGAGCCCACAGTGGTATTTGCCAAGGAACAGTCAGCACACAGTAAGGTGAAGGCCATGGCTGGGGCCAGTGCCACACTGAGCTGTGAGGTGGCCCAGGCCCAGACGCAGGTGACATGGTACAAGGATGGCAAGAAGCTGAGTGGGAGCTCAAAAGTGCAAGTGGAGGCCACGGGCTGCACCCGGCGGCTGGTGCTGCAGCAGGTGGTGAAGGGGGACAGCGGGGAGTACAGCTGCAAGGCCGGGAGCCAGAGGGTCACCTTCCAACTGGACGTTGCAGGTCAGTTCTTTGGTGGCACTAACTTAGCTTTGTGTGTAGTTAATGATTACAACCGGATACACCTGGTGCACTTTCCACTGGATATTACCTCTTTAGCCTTCTATTTTCTATCTTCCATATCATCCCAGTTGTGGGGCCAGACCAGGCTGGGTGGGCAGTGTGAGCAGAAGGGAGAGGTCTTCCTGTACAAGCAGAGTATTGCTCAGGTTTTGCTCAGTCATGGTTCCCAGCACCTGCTAGAGCCTCCTGGGTGCTCCTCATCAGCCCGGACTCAGGCTTTGCCTCTCACATGGAGTTTGAGGTAGACCAGACGTCCCTTACGTGTTTCATGTGAATTTCCTACTCCCTAAGTCCTGGTAGCTCCCAGATGTCTGCGCCCAGCAACATAGACAGAGATACATTTGAATTTCCTTAAAACAGAACATGGGGAAGTTCCTTCCACCCAGTCTTTCTTGCATCCATCTCAAGACTGAACAGTGTGTTAGCAAATTGTAGTGTTTTAGGACACTCCCTTGTGTGTGGATGTAGAAGTTACTGGATCCTCACTTGTCCCAAAATCTAGATACATGCTCCTACACAAAAAGTAAACAGAAGCCAGAGGGTTGGCACGTGTGTGTTGGGGACTTGTCTCTGTCAGGCCTGTGATTCTCTTCCTAAAGTACATCTTGTTTTTTTTTTGTGTGTGTGTCCACTGGGAGTCTGATATATAGATTTAGACATGAAGAGGATAAGGAGCTTCTCCCACACTGCATGCCTTATTGAAAACAATTATAGCAATAGCCCTTAAATGTTGAGCCAGTATTTATGTCATAGTATTTCCTAATGACTCATGTGTATTTATCCCTGTCTGTTTTGTTCACAAAGATGTCTGTGAACTTTGTTTTCTTTTTGTTAGGAGAGTTTTAACCTCAAATCTAGATGCCTCTACATATTAGTTTGGTGTTATATCTGTGTAAAATACCTTGTGGATGTTTATAGATACAAAAAATATACATTTTTAATGGTTACTTTAGAAGAACATGTCAAATTATTTTGTAGAGTAAACATGAAAATGTTTGAGAAATTGACGAAATTATTAGAAAACTATATGAAAACGGCATAAGATTTTGACAGCTTAAATAGTCCTACAATTCTTTTCAATAAATGGAACCACAATAAAAAAAAAGTTTTTATAGATGAAGATGACACCCCAGTGGCTCTAATGGAAAATTATATCAACTGTTTTTTTAAGAACATTATTGCATATTCATGGAGATTCTTCTAGAGCTTTAGAAGGAGTTACAGTCTCTGGCTTATTATGTGGCACCAGCATGACATCTATCACCAACATCTGATTAATAGGGAGAGTTCAAATAATGGGCCAATCCATTGTGGAGGCCAAGGCTCAAATCTGAATCTAGGTAGTATTAAAATGGATTGGCAATATATTAAGAAGATGTTACACTATAAAGAAAGTCCTGGCTCAGCTGTGTGAGTACTACAAAGGTCAGCAAATCAACATCACTCCTGACCTGAGCAGATTGAAATTAAAATATGAAGCGATCACCTCATCAGTGCAGAGCTGAGTTTTGGTAACATTTAATGTCAGAAATCTAGAAGAAATGTTTATCCATATCGATTCATGCTATAGATTCTTAACCAATTATAAATAAAACAGTTCATCTTTCTTCTGATAAATGATACTAAAGGAAAACCAGGTAATCACACTATGTGACACTTGAAAGCTTTGCCTGTGAGAGCAGGGAACAGGCAAGGAGGCTCACAGTCACCACATTTGGCAGCAGGAAATAAAGTAAAATATATAAAGGTGGAAAAAAGTGAAGTGAAATTCAGATAATATAATTTACACAAAAGATACATCATTAGACTTGGTGGGAGTGGGGAGAAATATTATGGTGCCTCAAATCCCAATAAAAGATACACCAGAGAAGAGCAAACTGTAAAGTCCAATAATATAGCCAAGGTCCACCACTTTGTGAGTCATCCAAACCATAAAAGAAACAGGCTCAGGAGGCTCAGTTCCCCGGGAGGCCTGCAGATGACAAACGTAAGGCAGTTGGGAGGTGGAGCCCATGACCTGTCCCTGGCTGGGTGGGAATGCTCCCTGCACATCTGGGAAAGACTTGTTCACCTGGGGAGGGTATGTGCACACCTCTTGGCCTGAAGTCCCTCAGCTAAAGGGTGTGTGCTCCAGAGAAGTCATTCAAGGTATCCCCAGCAGGACTGCCCCCTGAACAGTGGTCAGTGTGCAGATGAATGAGCCAGTTGTGCTGAGAAGTACTGGTGCTTCTGCAGGTCACACAGAGCCTTAAGGATTTTCCTGTCCTGCCACCTCCCTGCTTAGTCTTTGTGTCCCCAGTGCTGTCCTCCTGATTTAGAAAATATCTTTGATGCTGTGTGTCCCTCCTCATCCCCAGAGCCCATGGTGGTATTTGCCAAGGAGCAGTCGGCACACAGCGAGGTGAAGACCATGGCCGGGGCCAGTGCCACGCTGAGCTGTGAGGTGGCCCAGGCCCAGACGCAGGTGACGTGGTACAAGGATGGCAAGAAGCTGAGTGGGAGCTCAAAAGTGCGAGTGGAGGCCACGGGCTACACCCGGCAGCTGGTGCTGCAGCAGGTGGCGAAGGGGGACAGCGGGGAGTACATCTGCGAGGCCGGGGGCCAGAGGATAACCTTCCATCTGGATGTCCCAGGTCAGTTCTGTGGTGGCACTAACAGCCTTGTGTGTAGGGAATGACTACAGTAGGACACAACCTGGTACTTTTCCTGTGGACCTTACCTCTTTAGCCTTCTATCCTTCTCCCATATCATCCTGTTACAGAAGACCAGAGAAAAAGCAAGCCATGGTTAGAGAAAGGGAGTTACATTTTATTATTCACAGGCCCATAGAAAAATGTGTCTTTCAAATTCTAGGCCACCCAACATGGAAGAAAATTGCATTATTTATTCTTTTTCCAGTCCCTTGTTTCCCAAATTTGGAATGAGAATTTTGAGCCTTATGAGAAAGAAGGCCTGCATTGGGAAGGGGCCATGAGACCATATCGCAAGGCTTGGTCTGGTGCCAGCACTGAAAACTCTATTTGGGGCATAATTTATGGCTTTTCTGGAATAGTTGCAGTCTTATTTTCCTTAATATATAAGCAAGCAAGCATTTACAGAAGCGAAAATAACAGGATTAAAATTTCAAACAGCAATTTTCATATAAAATGGATGCTTCAATCCCAGTGGTGGGGCCAGACCAGTCTGGATGGGCAGATGGGAGAGATGATCCTGTACAAGCTGAGTGGTGCTCAGGTTTTGCTCAGTCATAGTTCCCAGCACCTGTCAGAGATTTCTGGGTGCTCCTCACCAGCCGGGACTCAGGCTCTACCTTTCATGTGGAGTCTGAGGGAGACCAGATATCTCTTACCAGTGTTGTGTGAATTTCCTACTCCCCAAGTCCTGGTAGAGACATGTTTGAATTTCATTACAACAGAATATGGGGAAGTTCCAGCTACCCAGTCTTACTTGGATCCATCTGAAGACTGACAGTGTGTTAGCGAATTGTAGTTTTTTAGGATACTCTCTTCGTGTGGACATAGAAGTTACCGGATCCTCACTTGTTGCAAAATCTAGATCCATACTTTCTTGCAAGGTCTGTGCAAAAAATAAAGGAGCAGAGGATTGGCAGGTGTGTGCTGGGGACCTGCACATGTGAGGTCTGGAATTCTGTTCCCAAAGTATATCTTGGTTTCCTTTTGTGTCCTTCGTCAGAATCCCCTGGGAGTCTGATGTATAAATTTAGACATAGATAGGAATAAGGAGCTTCTCCCACACTGCACGCCTTGTTGAAGACAAGGAACTATCGTGATAGCCCTTGGCTGTTTTGTCAGTATTTATATCACAGTATTTCCTAACTACTCATGTGTATTTATCCCTGTCTGCTTTGTTCATAGAGATGGCTGTGAACTAACTGTGTTTTCATTTTGTTTGGAGAGTTTCAACCTCATATGAATTTCCAGGTGCCTCTACATATCAGTTTGGTGTTTTATCTGTGTACAATAGCTTGTGGCTCTGTATAGATAGAAAAAATTCCACTATATATTTTTAAATGTTACTTTAGGAGAATATGACAAATTATTTTGTAGGAGTAAATATGAAAAGTTTTGAGAAATTGACCAAATTTTTAGAAAACTATATGACAATTGACATGAAATTTTGACAGAGTAAATAACCTTTTCAATAAATGGAACCACAATAAAAAAAAGTTCTTATAGGTGAAGATGGCACTCCAATGGCTCCATTGGAATATTATATGAACTATTCTGTAAGGAAATTATTGCATGTTCCTGGAGATCCTTCTAGAACTAGAGAAGGACATGCAGTCTCTGGCTTATTACGTGGCACCAGCATGACATCTATCACCAACATCTGATATGGAGAGTTCAAATTAAGGGCCAATCCATTGTGGAGACCAAGGCTAAAATCTGAAGCTAAGTAGTATCAAAATGAATGGGCAATGTATTCAGAGGACGACGCACTATAAAAAAAGTCACAGCCCAGGTGTGTGAGCACTACAAAGGTCAGCAAATCAACATTACTCATGATGTGAGCAGATTGAAACTAAAATATGAAATAATCATCTCATCAGTGCAGAGTTGAATTTTGATAATACTTAGTGTCACAAATCTAGAAGAAATGGTTATTAAAATTTATTCATGTAGGATGAACTAAAATGTATCCTCCTCATACTATTCCAAAAAATTCAAGAGGAACACTTTCAAGTTCATTCTATGAAGCCAACATCACCCTAGTACCAAAACCAGATAAAGACAACACAATGAAAGAGAGTTACAGGCCAATATCCCTCATGAACATAGATACCAAAATCCTCAACAAAATTCTAGCAAATCAGATACAGCAGTATATCAGAAAGATCATATACCATGACCAAGTAGGATTTATACCGGAGATGCAAAGGTGGTACAATATCCACAAATCAATAAACACGATACATCACATAAGCAAATTGAGAGATAAAAATCACATAGTCATATTAATTGATGCAGAAAAAGCACTTGGACAAAATCCAACACACTTTCTTGATAAAAATTTTCAGCAAGGTTGGAATAGAAGGATCATACCTCAACATAATAAAAGCCATCTATGACAAACCTACAGACAACATCATACTCAATGGGCAAAAACTAAAAGCATTTTACAGCATCTAAATTGGAAAAGAAGAAGTAAAACTGTCCTTATTCCCAGAGGACATGATACTATACATAAAAACCCTAAAGACTTCATCAAAAAAAAATATTAGACTTAATAAATGAATTCAGCAATGTAACAGGATACAAATTTAATGCCAAGAAATGTGGGGCATTTCTTTATACCAATAGTGAACTTACAGAAAGAGAGACTAAAAAAGCAATCACATTTACCATCACACCAAAAAAATTAAGATACCTAGGAATAAACTTAACTAAGGAGGTAAAAGACCTATACCCAGAAAACTACAGGACACTGAAAAAAGAGATAGAGGAAGACGTAAACAGATGGAAGAGCATACTATGCTCATGGATTGGGAGAATCAACATCATTAAAATGCCCATACTACCTAAAACAATCTATAGATTCAATGCAATCCCCATTAAAATACCAATGGCATATTTCACAGACCTAGAAAGAACTCTCCAAAAATTCATCTGGAATAAAAAAGACCCTGAATAGCTGCAGCAACCCTGAGAAGGAAGAACAAAGTAGCTGGGATCTCAATACCAGATAACAAGCTTTATTCAAAGCCACTATTCTCAAAACAGCCTGGTACTGGCTCAAGTACAGACATATAGATGATCAATGGAATAGAATGGAGAACCCAGAAATTGACCCAAACCACTATGCTCAATTAATATTTGACAAAGGAGGCATGAACATACAACGGAGTCAAGACAGCTTCTTTAGTAAATTGTGTTGGGAATATTGGACAGATACATGCAAAAAAAAAAAACCCCACACACAATAAAAAAATAGACCACCAACTTAAATCACACACAAAAATAAACTCAAAATGGATAAAAGACTTAAACATAAGATGGGAAACCATAAAAATACTAGAGGAATCCACAGGTAGCAAAATCTCAGACATATGCTGAATCAATTTCTTCACCGAGACTGCTCCTAGGGCAATAGAAACTAAAGAGCAAATAAACAAATGGGACTACATCAAAATAAAAAGCTTTTGCACAGCAAAAGAAACCATCAACAAAACAACAAGAAAACCCACTATATGGGAGAACATATTTGCCAGTGTTATCACCGATAAGGGTTTAATCTCCAACATTTACAGGGAACTCGTACAACTTAACAAAAGGAAGATAACCCAGTCAAAATATGGGCAATGGACCTAAATAGATACTTTTTAAAAGAAGACAGAAGGAAGGCCAAGAGACATATGAAAACATGCTCAAAGTCACTAATTATCCGAGAAATGCAAATCTAAGAGACAATGCAGTACCATCTCACACCTATCAGAATGGCTATCATCAACAAACCTACAAATGACAAGCGCTGGTGAGGATGTGGCAAAAAAGGAACCTCGTTCACTGCTGGTGGAAATGCAGACTGGTGCAGCCATTGTGGAGAACAGTATGGAGTTTCCTCAAAAAACTAAAAATGGAACTGCCATTTGACCCAGTAATTCCTCTTCTATGAATATATCCCAAGAAACTAGAAACACCAGGAGAAACCTAGATGGCAGCATAGGTGAACACCTAAACTGCTGCCTCGGACAACAATTTTAAAACTACAGCTAAAAGACAGAATGGACATCATCCAAAACCACAGGAAAGCTGGCTGAGCGGAAATTCTACAACTAGGAGGAAAGAGAGGGGCTCACAGAGACTCAGAGGATCTAGAAAAAGCTGAGGTATGGAGACACATGTGTGGAGAGGATAGGTGACTGAGTGCCTGGTTGGCTTCCTTTAGCAGGAGGGAGATGGAAACTCCTAATTGCATTGAACCCCAGATTTGACTGCACTGAATCCCAGTTCCAGGCGAGACTCGTGCAGGGGGAGTCTGGACTGTCAGGAAAATGGAGGAGTGCATGGAAATTCAGGGAGCTGCGAAAGGCAGAGGTCTGGAGGCGCATGCATGAGTGCTCACAGAGAGGACTTACTTCTGAGTGTACCGCTGGCTTTCTCTAGTGGGAGGAAGATGGAACCTCCCAACTGTGCTGAACTCCAGTTCCAACTGCACTGAACCCCAGTTTCAGGCAAGACCCTGGGGACCCAGATTCATACAGGTCCCTGAAGCTCATGGAAACTCAGGGGAGCTGCGAAAGACAGAGGTCTGGAGGCATGCACATGAGTGCACACAAAGAGCACTGCAGCAATTACCGGAGGATACTGAGACCCAGGGGCTACATAGGGCAGGGCTGATGGGAAGCCAAGGCTGTCTGCTCAGCCCTGAGACTCTGCCCCATCCAAGCTGAGCACAGAGGCTTTTGCAATTTTGCAAGTCTTGTATCATAAGACTGACTCCAGCACAGAAGTTCTCCCTGCGTAGACACAGCTGATCCTCACAGCCAATTGGCCTGGAAGTCAATTCCTCCCAGTGATAACAACAACAATTAAGACCTAACTACAACAAGACTGTACACACAGTCCACAATGGATGCATCAAGAGAGTCCACCGCAGGTAACTGGGGAGGTGGAGCTACTGGGCTATATAGGACACTTAGCACACAAAGCTACTCTACCAACTCAGGGAAGCAGTGAAAATGCAGAGACAAAGAAACACATCACAAATGAAAAAAATGGAGAAAAACAAAAGACTGGATATAGAGTTCAAAACCACGGTTATAAGGTTTTTTAAGAATTTCCTAGAAAAGATTGATAAATTTATGAAAAAGGACCAACTAGAAATTAAACATACACTGACTGAAAGAAACTAGAAACACCAATCAGAAAGGATACATGAACCCCTATGTTCATAGCAGCACAATTCACCATAGCTAAGATTTGGATAGTGCCCATTAGTAGATGAGTGGATTAAAAAACTGGTACATCGCCGAAACTGGTTTGGCTCAGTGGATAGAGCATCGGCCTGCGGACTGAAAGGTCCCAGGTTCGATTCCGGTCAAGGGCACGTACACTGGTTGCGGGCACATCCCCAATAGGGGTCGTGTAGGAGGCGGCTAATCGATGTCTCTCTCTCATCGATGTTTCTAACTTTCTATCCCTCTCCCTTTCCCTCTGTGAAAAATCAATAAAATATATTCAAAAAAAAAAAGACCTCAAACAAAGAGGAAAAACGGAACCAGACAGATTTAACTACAAGTGAATCTGGAGAGCAACGTTTAAAAACAAAACAAAACAAAAAACTGGTACATCTATACAATGGAATACTACGCTGCAATAAAAAAGAAATCTTACCATTTCCAGCAACATGGATGGACCTGGAGAGCATTATGCTAAGTGAAATAAGCCAATCAGAGAAATAAATATCACATGATCTCACTCATTTATGGGATATAATGAACAACGTACACTGAGGAACAAAAACAGATCCAGAGACAGAGAAACATCAATCAGATTGTCAAACCTCAGAGGGAAGGGAGGGAAGGGTAAGGGTAAGGGGAGAGATCAACCAAAGGCCTTGTACTCATGCATATAAGCCTAACCAATGGATACAGACAACAGAAGAGTGAGGGCATGAGTGGTAGGGATGAGGGGGGAGGTAATGGGGGAATAAGGACACATAAGTAATAATTTAATCAATAAAGAAATTTAAAAAGATAAAATAAAATGTTGAAACAGTTTCTTTAAAAAAATTATTCATGGAATATTCTTGACCACTTATAAATAAAACAGTTCATCCTACTTCTGATAAATGATACTGAAGAAAAATCAGCTAATGACACTAACTGACACTTGAAAGCTTTGCCTGTGAGAACAGGGAACAGGCAAGAGGGCTCACAGTCACCACATTTGACAGCAGGAAATAAAGTAAAACATATAAAGGTGGGAAAAAGTGAAGTGAAATTCAGATAATATGATTTACATGAAAGATACATCATAAGACTTGGTGGGAGTGGGGAGATATATTTCGGTGCCCAAAATCCCCATGAGCAGACACACCACAGAAGAACAAACAGTAAAGACATAGCCAAGGTCCACCACTTTGTGAGTCATCCAAATCATGGAAGAGACAGACTCAGGAGGCACCATTGAGTCCCCTAGGAGGCCAGCAGGTGACACACGAAGGCAGTTAGGAGCTGGAGCCAGGACCTGTCCCTGGATGGGTAGGAATGCTGCCTGCACATCCAGGAAAGACTTAGTTATCTGGGGAAGGTGTGTGCACCCCTCATAGCCTGAAGTTCCTCTGCTCCAGAGAAGTCCATCACCTGGCCCCAGCAGGGACTGCCCCCTGGGCAGTGGTCAGTGTGCAGATGAATGAGCTACTTGTGCTGAGAAGGTGCTGGGGCTTCTGTAGGTCACACAGAGCCCTAAGAATTTTCCTGTCCTGCCACCTCCCTGCTCAGTTCTTGTGTCCCCAGTGCTGTCCTCCTGATTTAGAAGATACATTTGACCTTGTATGTCTCTCCTTATCCCCAGATCCCACGGTGGTGTTTGCCAAGGAGCAGTCGGCACACAGCGAGGTGAAGGCCATGGCCGGGGCCAGTGCCACACTGAGTTGCGAGGTGGCCCAGGCCCAGACGCAGGTGACATGGTACAAGGATGGCAAGAAGCTGAGTGGGAGCTCAAAAGTGCATGTGGAGGCCACGGGCTGCACCCGGCGGCTGGTGCTGCAGCAGGTGGCGAAGGGGCACAGTGGGGAGTACAGCTGTGAGGCTGGCGGCCAGAGGGTCACCTTCCAACTGGATGTCCCAGGTCAGTTCTTTGGTGGCAGTAACTTAGCTTTGTGTGGAGGTAATGACTACAGCCACACACACTCTGGTGCTTTTTCCACTGGACTTCACCTCTTTAGCCTTCTATCCTCCATCTCCCATATCATCCCAGTGGTGGGGCCAGACCAGGCATGGTGGGCAGAGTGTGAGCAGAAGGAAGCGTGGTGCTCAGGTTTTGCACAGTCATAACTCCCAGCACCTGCCAGAGCCTTCTGGGTGCTCCTACCTTTCACATGGAGTCTGAAGTAGACCAGATGTCTCTTACTGTTGTCATGTGAATTTCCTACTCCCCACGTTCTGATAGCTCCCATATGCCTATACTCAGCAACATGAGCAGATACACCTTTGAATTTCATTACAACAGAATATGGGGAAGTTTCTGCCACCCAGTCTTACTTGCATCCATCTCAAGACTGAACAGTGTTTTAGCAAATTGTAGTGTTTTAGGGCACTCCCTTGTGTGTGGATGTAGAAGTTACTGGATCCTCACTTGTCCCAAAATCTAGATACATGCTCCTACACAAAAAGTAAACAGAGTCCAAAGGATTGGCAGGTGTGTGTTGGGGACCGGTACCTGTCAGGTCTGGAAATCTCTTCCTAAGGTACATCTTGGTTTCTTTTTGTGTCCTGTGTCAGAATCTCCTGGGAGTCTGATGTATAGATTTAGACATGGAGAGGAATAAGGAGCTTCTCCCACACCGCACGCCTTGTTGAAGACAAGTAACTATAGCGATAGCTCTTGACTGTTGAGTCAGTATTTATGTCATAGTATTTTCTAATGACTCATGTATATTTGTCTCTGTATAGTTTGTTCACAGAGTTGTCTGTGAACTAACTGTTTTTTCAATTTGTTAGGAGAGTTTTAATCTCAAATCTACTTCCAGGTGCCTTAACATAACAGTTTGGTGTTATATCTATGTACAATAGCTTGTGGCTGTATATAGATACAAAAAGAAATCCACCAAACATTTTTAATTGTTACTTTAGGAGAATATGACAAATGATATTGTAGGAGTAAACATGAAAGTGTTTGAGAAATTGACCAAATTATTAGAAAACTATATGAAAAATGGCATAAGATTTTGACAGTTCAAATAATCCTACAATCCTTTTTAATAAAGGGAACCACAATAAAGAAAAATTCTTATAGGTCAAGATGTCACCACAGTGGCTCCACTGGAAAATAAAATGAAGTACCAGAGGCCTGTGCAGGAAATAGTTGCATGGGGTGCGGGGAGCGGGGATGGGGGGAGGGTATGTCCTTCAGCCCAGCCTGCTCCCTCTCCAATCTGGGACCCCTTGAGGGATTTCTGACTACTTGTTTAGTCCCAATCCTACCTGGATCAGACGTAAACGGGCAGTCGGACATCCCTCTCCCAATCCAGGACTGCTGGCTCCCAACTGCTCACCTGCTTGCTTTCCTGATTGCCCCTAACGGCTTTTGCCTGCCAGCCTGATCACCCGCTAACCACTCCCCTGCCAGCCTGATTGATGCCTAACTGCTCCCCTGCCAGCCTGTTTGCCCCTAACTGCCCTCTCCTGCAGGCCTAGGTCCCCCCCCCAACTGCCCTTCCCTGCAGGCCTGATCACCCACAACTGCCCATTTCAGGCCTGGTCCCTCCCAACTGACCTCCCCTGCTGACCTAATTGCCCACAACTGCCCTCGCTTGCAGGTCGGCCCCTGCCAACTGCCCTCTCCTGCTGGCCATCTTATCATGGCCATCTTGTGTCTACATGGCGGCAGGATCTTTGACCACATGGGGGCAGTCATCTTGTGTGTGGGAGTGATGGTCAACCTGCATATTAGTCTTTTATTAGATAGGATAGAGGCCTGCTGCATGGGTGGGGCCAGCTGGTTTGCCCTGAAGGGTGTCTTGGATCAGGGTGGGTGTTCTCTTAGGGTCTAGGGTGGCCTGGGCCAGAGGCCTGTGGTGGTTTGCAGGCTGGCCACACCCCACAGCAACCCAAGTGGAGGCCCTGGTATCTGGGATTTATTTATCTTCTACAATTGAAACTTTAAACTTTCTGTTCCCACAGCCATTGAAACTTTGTTACCTTAAGCGGAGCCCTGGGCCAGCCAGGGTGTGTGGAAAGATTGACTTCTTCCATAGCCAGGGGCAACCCAAGCCTCTCTCCCTCTGAGGCCATAGCCATCTTGGTTGGGTTAATTTGCATGCTCGCTCTGATTGACTAGCAGGCGTGGCTGGTGGGTGTGCCTTGTGGGTATAGCAGAGGTACGGTAAATTTGCATATTACTCTTTTATTAGATAGGATTCTGTAAGGAAATTATTGTATGTTCATGTAGATCCCTCTAGAGCTAGAGAAATAGAGTCTCTGGTTTATTACATGGCACCCGCATGACATCTGTCACCAACTTCGGATAGGGAGAGTTCTGAGTAAGGGCCAATCCATTGTGGAGACCAAGGCTAAAATTTGAAGATAAGTAGTAGCATAATGAATGAGCAATGTATTAAGAGGACGATGCACTATAAAGAACGTCACGGCCCAGCTGTGTGAGCACCACAAAAGTCGGCAAATCAAACTCACTCAGGACATGAGCAGATTGAAACTAAAATAGGAAGCCATTGCCTCATCAGTGCAGAGTTGAATTTTGATAACATTTAATGTCAGAAATCTAGAAGAAATGTTTATCAATATTGATTCATGCCATAGATTCTTAACCAATTATAAAGAAAACAGTGCATCCTTCTTTTCATAAATGATACTGAAGGAAATCCAGCTATTCACACTAAGTGACCCTTGAATGCTTTGACTGTGACAGCAGGGACCAGATAAGGGAATTCACAGTCACCACTTTTGTCAGCAGGAAATAAAGTAAAACGTATAAAAGTGTGAAAAACTGAAGTGAAATTCAGATAATATGATTTATGCAAAAGATACATTATTAGACTTGGTGGAAGTGGGGAGAAATATTTCAGTACCCCAAATCTCAATAACAGACACACCACAAAAGAGCAAACAAGAAATAACAAAAACATAGCCAAGGTCCACCACTTTGTGAGTCATCCAAACCATGGAAGAGACAGGCTCAGGAGGCTCAGTCCCCTAGGAGGCCAGCAGGTGACACACGAAGGCATTTGGGAGTTGGAGCCCAGAACCTGTCCCTGGCTGGGTGGGAGTCCTCCCTGGACATCTGGGAAAGACTTGGTCACCTGGGGAGGGAGAGTGCACCTCTCATGGCCTGAAGTCCCTCTGCTAGAGGATGTGTGCTCCAGAGAAGTCCATCACCTGTCCCTAGCAGGGACTGCCCCCTGCGCAGTGGTCAATGTGCAGATGAATGAGCTACTTGTGCTGAGAAGTGCTGTGGCTGTTGCAGGTCACACAGAGCCCTGAGGATTTTCTGTCCTGCCTCCTCCCTGTTTAGTCCTTGCGTCCCCAGTGCTGTCCTCCTGATTTAGAAAATATCCTTAACCCTGTGTGTCCCTTCCTGTCCCCATATCCCACAGTGATGTTTGCCAAGGAGCAGTTGCCACACAGCGAGGTGAAGGCCATGGCCGGGGCCAGTGCCACGCTGAGTTGCGAGGTGGCTGAGGACCAGACGCAGGTGACATGGTACAAGGATGGCAAGAAGCTGAGTGGGAGCTCGAAAGTGCGTGTGGAGGCCACGGGCTGCACCCGGCGGCTGGTACTGCAGCAGGTGGTGAAGGGGGACAGCGGGGAGTACATCTGCGAGGCCGGGGGCCAGAAGGTCACCTTCAGCCTAGATGTCCCAGGTAGGTCCCACCTGCCTCCCTGGTCTGAGAGGACAAGTGCCTAGCCAATCAAATGACAGGCAATGTCTTGAAAGGCTGTGCAAGGACTATTGGTGTGGTTGCATCTGTTCTGATTTCTATTGACATACCCTGCCTCAGGCCTCTGTCCTCTACCGATCTGTCCTGACTGAGGACATAGGCTGAAAACTATAGGCAGGGCATTCTGGACAACTTTTGTCCCAGGTTTTTGCTCCTCTTTGCCACCTCCTAACCTTCCCCAGAATAGAACTTGTCATGGAGCCTTCTGCAGGCTGTTAAGGGCTGAGGCCTGTGGAAATGCCCATTTTCTGGGCTTGGAGCAGACAGTTTTCTGTTTTCAGTCCCCTTTTGCAATTATGGAGTCCAGCCTTGCTTTGGCAAACTTCGGCAGAGGGGCCTCTCTGGCTTTGGATGCCTTTTTCCTTAGTGGAGTTTGGGTCCTTATCTCTGGCCTTGGATTCCTAATTGTCCAGCAATTGTTAAGTCAGCCCAGGTATCTGGCCTCTGCTGGGGCACATCCTGCTGGGGTGCTACCTGTCCCTTACAGCTGATGACAGCATCTCTGGGTTTCAGAGTCCTGCTGTAGGTGTTTGTCAGCTGGCGGGCACAGGCCTGTCCCCAGGTGTCTTCAGAAGCTCTCCTGGATGGGCTTTTACAGGGACCCTCTTGGGCACCTTCTGGGGTTTTCCTCCTCCCCTTTGGTGCTTCTGAGCACTCCCCCGACATGCTGGGGCACTCAGGTTGTTTCAGCTTCTCAGCCTTTGTCCTGGGCCCAGGCTTCCTTGGAGGGCAGGCATTCATGCCTCTAGGCTTTTGGTTAGACAGAGCATGTGGCTCCAGGCCTGTGGTCCCCTGCAACTGACTCCTCTTGGCCACTCTTCATGGCCCCTGAGAGCCTGCATGGAGGCCATCAGGGGGTGTGGCACTCTGAGGTGTTCCCTCTTGGGCCTGCTCAGTGGAAGCAACAGCCAAGGACTGGGTGTGCAAGGTGGTGCATAGCAGTTGGAGCTTGGGCCAATCCCACTTCAGGTCTTCTCCCATAGAATGGCTTGAAGGAGGCAGGGACCAGGCCAGGGAAGCAGGGTCCCCACTTTCTTGACGACTAACCCTCTTGCCCCTCCCTACTGCACCCCAGAGCCAGAGCCTGAGCCCCCATCCCTGGAGATACCCGACCGCAGGGGGCTTGTGGTGGTCAAAGAACACGAGGATATCGTCCTGACTGCCACGATAACTGCACCCTCTGTGGCTGCGGTGACATGGCTCAAGGACGGCGTGGAGATTCGCCGCAGCAAGCGGCACCAGACGGCCAGCCTGGGGGACACGCACACCCTGACCGTGCGCGGTGCGCAGACTCTGGACAGCGCGGTGTACAGCTGCTGCGTAGGCGCCGAGGCGCAGGACTTCCCGGTGCAGGTGGAAGGTCAGCGGTCAGTGCAGTCCTCTGCGAACCCCGCGCCTGCTGGGTCTCTCTAAGGGCGAGCAGGCAGTGTCTTGTGCGAGAGTGGGTACGGGCGGGACTCAGGGTGCAAGACCCCAAAGCAAGGCACAGAGTGGGTCTCCAGGGCCCGAGCGCCACCGGGCTGACGTCCTTCCCCTCCGCAGAGGTGGCCGCCAGGTTCTGCCAGCCCTTGGAGCCCGTGAGCGGGGAGCTGGGCGGCACGGTGACGTTGGCCTGCGAGCTGAGCCCGGCGCAGGCCGAGGTGGTGTGGCGCTGTGGGAGCACGCAGCTGCGGGCGGGCAAGCGCTTCCAGATGGCGGCCGAAGGGCTCCGGCGCTCCCTCACCGTGTCAGGCCTGCGGGCGGAGGATGCAGGCGAGTACGTGTGCGAGAGCCGCGACGACCGCACCAGCGCCAGGCTCTCAGTCCGCGGTACGCTCCACAGCGCGCGCTGGCTGGGCTCGTGGGGGGGGGGGGGGGGGGGACTAGGGGGGGAGGCTGGGCGTTCCGGCGTCTTCACGGAGAAGATGCTCTTCCGTGGCGTCTGCAAGTGGGGCCTCGCTCCTCCCACAAACTTCTCAAGCGGAGCTCCTGTCCACAGTCCCCCGCGAAGTCAAGTTCACGTCTGGGTTGAGCGCTGTGGTCGCGGAGGAGGGCCAAGAGGCCACCTTCCAGTGCGTCGTGACCCCCAGCGACATGGCGGTCCTGTGGTTTCGGGACGGCGCCCAGCTGCAGCCCAGCGAGAAGTTTTGCATGTCACAGAGCGGCGCCAGCCACAGCCTGACCATCTCGGGTTTGGTCCTGGAGGATGCCGGCCAAATCACCGCGGAGGCTGAGGGGGTCACATCCTCGGCTGCTCTCCGTGTCCGAGGTGCGAGGACAGGGATGGGGGGTGGTGGGAGTGGGTGGCTCTCATGGATGGGCTGGCATCTTGCTGCTCTGGCTGATCTCAGAGAGCTCAGGGTTTGCTGATTGCAGAGAGAAGCCTGGGGTGGGAACGGAAGGGCTGGGCACCTCCTTTGAAAGAGTAAACTGCTGCACTGTGCCCCTCGTCCGGAATGGATCCATACAGAGCCCCATCAGTGGTGAGATGGGAGGGAGTGGGGTTGGCAGCCAGTGCAAGCAGAGGCAGGAGGGGCGGACGCATTTTGCTCGATAAAGCCAGATTGTGTGAGAGCCAGCCTTCACCTGAGGATAAGTGGGAGCCATTGCAGGTCTTGAGTAAGAGTAATGTGAGCAGATTCACTTTCTGGGGAGGTCATGGTACTGTGTGGGACTGGGAGGTCCACTCCAGTTTGTTTCTCTCCCTTAACATTCCGGGTCCCAGGGCTCCAAATGGAGAGCAGATGCTAATTCCACTGGTCTGGGGGGAGGGTGGAACCGGGCAGTCCACCTCCATTTACCAGTGTGCCTTTGGGGACCAGGGCGTATATGTGTGTGATGCCCATGAGGCTGAGACCTTGGCATCCCTGAGTGCATGTCCCCCAGAGCCCACCTGTCTCACCAGCTCCGTGCCCAGAGGCTTCTGGTCACCACACTAGGAACTCCAGGCGCTGGTGCCTGGCAGGGTTGTTCAGGGGAGCAGAGGTGGGTGGGGGTTGGGAAAGGAGAGGCCTCCTTAGTCTCCATTCCCTCCCATGAAAGTATACTGTGCACTTGAGTATTGCTAAAGCTTTGCCTGGCTTGGAGTCAGAATGTGGTAGGGTGCCCTCCTCTGCCACTGGGGGTTGGGTTGGACAGGGGGCCTCTGTGCCTTGTGTTCCTAAGTGGCAATAGCTGTGTGACTGCCTTTTCCCTGACCCCAGAGGCTCCCGTGCTGTTCAAGAAGAAGCTGGAGCCACAGACAGTGGAGGAATGGGGCTCAGTGACCCTGGCAGTAGAGCTTACCAGGCCTTGGCCGGATGTCAAGTGGACACGCAATGCCATGGCCATATCCCCAAATGAGAATGTGGCAATCTACACAGAGGGCGCGAGTCACCACTTGGTCCTCCGCAGAGTGGGTTTTGCTGACCGCGGCTTCTATGGCTGTGAGACGCCAGATGACAAGACACAGGCCAAGCTCACAGTAAAAAGTGAGCTACAGGGCAGCTAGGTCTGGGATCTGGCACCCAAGAAAGGGGAGGGATGGGGGAAGGGATGGAGAGCAATGAGTTTCCCACTGGGGACCTGGCCCTGGGAAGGGGATGAAAAGGAAAGGTTAGCAGGGGGAGAGGTTGAATGGCTGGGGGTGAAGTGGACCTCCAAGGGAGGGCAATTATCCTTCTGTGGGTGGGAGTGGGCCTTCCCCTCTAGGGTAACCCGCTGAGCTGAGGCCCCTGGGAAGGACAGAGCGAGGACCAGGGTCTCAGTGCGGTGGCATACCCTTTCCTTCTTTGCTCTGCAGTGCGCCAGGTCCAGCTCCTGCGGGGCCTGCACACGTTGGAGGTACAAGAGCAGGGCTCTACCACCATGGAGGTAGAGCTGTCCCATGCTGACGTAGAGGGCAGCTGGACGCGTGATGGCCTTCGGCTACAGCCAGGGCCCACATGCCAAGTGGCAGTGCAAGGCCCCATTCACACCCTTACGCTGTCTGAGCTGCGGCCACAGGACGGTGGTCTCATTGCCTTCAAGGCTGAGGGCGTGCACACATCTGCTCGGCTGGTGGTAACTGGTGTGTGGGGTGAGACCCACTCAAGACTGCATGGTCCCTGTCTTGGAGGGGAGGCAGATGGGAACAGGGGCATGGAATCCTGGGGAGAGGGGCATTCATTCCTAGAACCAGCTGAGTGATTTGGTCCAGCTCAGTCCCCCTCCACCACTCCACCTGCCTCAACTTCTGTCTCCCCAGAGCTGCCTGTGAGGTTCAGCCGCCCACTGCAGGACATGGTGGCCACAGAGAAAGACAGAGTGACCCTGGAGTGTGAGCTGTCACGCCCCAATGTGGACGTGCGCTGGCTGAAGGTGCCTCTGTCCCTGGACTCTTCTGCTCCATCCTACTTCTCACCATGAGGGGCATCCCCAGCACCTGACCTGGTTTTGTACTCCCACAGGATGGTGTGGAGCTGCAGGTTGGCAAGACAGTGGGTATGGCAGCCAAGGGCACCTGCCGAACTCTCATCATTTACCAGTGTGCCTTTGGGGACCAGGGCGTGTATGTGTGTGACGCCCATGAGTCTCAGACCGCGGCATCCCTGAAGGTGCAAGGTGAGGACTGGGCAGAATGGGAGGTCAGGGTCAGGTGCAGGACCTCCTAACCCTTTCTGACCCCTATTGAGGTGCCTGGCCCTCGGACCCCAACCCTCTGGTATTCAGCAAGCTGTGGATGGGGGAGGGGACAGGCAGTGCTGTGCTGCAGTGTGGCAGGGCCTCCCTCGCTGCCCCAGGACGCAACATCCAGATCCTAAGACCCCTGGAGGACGTGGAGGTGATGGAGAAGGAGAGTGCCACCTTCTCCTGTGAGGTCTCCTATGATGACGTGTCTGCTCAGTGGTTCCGGGAGGGCAGTAAGCTTCGGTCCAGTGACAACGTCCGCATGCGCCAGGAAGGTGTGTCAACTAGGGTGGTGGCTGTGGGAGGGTCTCATCCCATCCCCCATGCTCCTCCCCCAGTGCTGAGTGGTCCGTGTTCCCAGGAAGGACACATACACTCATCTACCGGAGGGTTCTGGTGGAAGAAGCAGGAGAAATCCGATTTGTAGCTGAAAATGCAGAATCTCGAGCCCAGCTCCGAGTGAGAGGTGAGGGGAACCCAAGGGAGAACGTGGGCTGGACACCAAGTAAGAACCTAGATGGGTGCTGTGCCTGGGGTTCTCCAGCTCCTCCCAGGACAGGAACAAGGATGACCCAGGAGGAGGCAAAGGGGGTATTGCCTCCACTGCAGGATAGGGGTCTGAGGAGGCAGCCCTTCTTGTTTAAAATGGAGGTATCAGTGAGTTCTTCCTCCTAGGATTGCAGTAGGTGCTGGAGAGTGAGGCCCTGGTGGTCTTGATGACAAGAGAGGGTGGTGACCAGGCCTGAGGGAGGGAGTGATAGTCTGTGGACAGGGAAGGTGACCACATGGGGGCATTGATGTGCAAGAGAGGGCAAGGCGGGGGACAGCATGAGGGTCATGGCAAGAGGTGGGAAAGGTGGAAGGTAGGTGTGGGTGCACCTACTTTTTTCAAGGCAATTGTATGGAAGGGGTCAAATCTGAGGGGATACGCACTTTAGCCTGGCTGGTTGGGGCACCCACCTGACTCCTCCCTGCTCACCCACAGAACTGCCAGTGTCCATTCTGCGCCCCCTGAGGGACAAGATTGCCATGGAGAAGCACCGTGGTGTACTTGAGTGCCAGGTGTCTCGGGCCAGTGCCCAGGTGCGGTGGTTCAAGAGTGGTGTGGAACTGCAGACTGGGCCCAAGTACGAGATAGTCAGCGATGGCCTCTACCGCAAACTGATCATCAGTGACGTGCAGCCTGAGGATGAGGACACCTATACATGCGATGCTGGCAATGTGAAGACCTCTGCCCAGTTCTTTGTGGAAGGTGTGGACAGGGCTGTGGGCAGCTGTCCTCTGTGCTGCAGCGATGGGCTGCAGCCTCTATCATTGTCCCTGATACTTGGAGGCAGCCAGGTCTGAGAAGGGAGGGCCTGACTGTGGACAGCGGGGAGAGGGGTGGGAAGAAGGGAGGATGTGAGCACCGTGTGTTTGGTGGAAGGGTTTGTTTCCAGGAAGGAACACGGGAGCGGGGGGCAGTGGGGTGTGTGTGATCCTCCTGCAGACTTGGTGATGCCTCTTGCCCACAGAGCAATCCATCACCATCGTGCGGGGCCTGCAGGACGTGACAGTGATGGAGCCCGCCCCCGCCTGGTTCGAGTGTGAGACTTCCATTCCTTCTGTTCGGCCACCCAAGTGGCTGCTAGGGAAGACGCCTTTGCAGGCCGGGAAGGACGTGGGTATAGAGCAAGAAGGCACAGTGCACCGGCTGGCACTGCGGCGCACCTGCTCCACCATGACTGGGCCAGTGCACTTCACCATTGGCAAGTCGCGCACCACCGCCCAGCTGGTTGTCTCAGGTGGGCAAGCAGCCCCAGGGAGAAGGAGGGGCCCTTAGCGGATGGCAGCGCCTCCGCTGGCCCGGCCCACCCGCAGCGCTGCACTCTCTCTCTCTCCTCCCACGCAGACATCCCTGTGGTGATTACGAGGCCTCTGGAACCGAAGGCGGGCCGTGAACTGCAGTCAGTGGTCCTGTCCTGCGACTTCAAGCCGTCCCCCAAGGCTGTGCAGTGGTACAAGGAAGACACGCCCTTGGCGCCCTCGGACAAATTCAGAATGCACCTGGAGGGCCACATGGCGGAGCTGCGCGTGCTGCGGCTCACGCCCGCCGACGCCGGCATCTACCGATGCCAGGCCGGCAGTGCCCAGACCTGTGCCCAGGTCACCGTGGAAGGTGCGCGGCGGTGATGCTGGGCCACCCTTAGGGACCCGGGGGGAATTGGTGCCAGACGCTAAGACTCCGTGTGCTCTTGGCAGCGCGGGAGGTGAGCGTGACGAAGCCGCTGCAGGATGCGGAGGCGATGGAGGAGGGCTGCGCTTGCTTCTCATGTGAGCTTTCCCACGAGGACGAAGAGGTGGAGTGGTCACTCAATGGGACGCCCCTCTACAACGACAGCTTCCATGAAATCACCCACGAGGGCCGCTGCCACACGCTGGTGCTGAAGCGGGTCAGGTGGGGGGATGCGGGCACCGTGCGCGTCTCTTCCCCCAAGGTGACGGCTTCTGCCTGTCTGGAGGTCAGAGGTGAGGCGGCCAGCAGTGGGTCTGTGGGAGTCCCCCCAGGGGTCTCCGCTGGTGAGGTGGCGGCTCCTTCGCTCACTTCCTTACACCTCGTCCTGCAGCAAAGCCAGCGGTGTTCCTGAAGGCACTGGACGACGTGTTGGCGGAGGAGCAGAGCACCCTGACCCTGCAGTGTGAGGTCTCCGACCCCCAGGCTGGTGTGGTGTGGCGCAAGGACGGAGTGGAGCTGGGCCCCAGCGACAAGTACGACTTTCTGCACACGGCGGGCACGCGTGGGCTGGTGGTCCATGACCTGAGCCTGGACGACGCGGGCCGGTACACCTGCCACTTGGGCTCTGAGGAGACCTGCGCGCACGTCAGTGTGCACGGTGCGTGGGGCGTGGCCGAGAAGGGGAAGGGGCCTGGTACAGAAGGCGTGGCCACATACTGAGGCCCCGCCTACTCAAGCCCTGGCTGTTCCACTGAGCCTGGAGAGGTCAGGCAGGCTCTAGGCAGAGTGGGCTTGGCATGATCCTTAGAAGGCTCAGATGCAGGCAGGTTAGCTGGGACGACAGCAACGGAGTGAAGTGGGCCAGGCCATGCCTAAAGTCTCGCAGAGCTCAGATTCCAACAGGGAGCTGGAGACATTCACTGTGCACCAGGGGATGTGTGTGGGCAGGTGTGAAGCCAGTCACTGGAGCCTCTTGAAGTTGGGAAGCAGGAGAGGCCAAGTGTGAGGCAGGGATGCCCTGGAACTTGTTCCCCAATCAGGTGGTCGCTATCTTGGCTCAGCTCCAGTAGTCTTGTTTTCCTTCCACATGCACAACAGGCCTGTTCTCCATGACTCCGTGGTGGGTGCCTGACATCTGGTGGGTTTTGAGATGAGACAGGAAAGGGGGGAGGGTGGTGCAGCGGATTTGTCCCAGAGTTAGACGGCTACTTCACTCAGAGCGCCTGTCCTTTCTCTTCCAAATCATGTGAGCTACTGAAAATCGATCTTTGTTCTCTGCTCCTTGTTCTGTAGCAGGGAGGTGGTGCCCTGGTTAGAAGTCACAGCCATTGACCATCCAAACACCAGGGTGTGGCCAGCTGGGGGCCAAGGGGCATTGGCTGAGGGGAAGCAGGTCTGCCTGGAGTGGGTGGGGAGGGTGGGTATTTGAGCCTCTGGAACATTATGGGGCTCAGTGATGCTGGTCTTGAGGGGCAGGCATCTGGGGCCTGGCCAGAGTGACCGCTGCCTCCCATGGTTCACAGACCTGCACGTGGGCATCACCAAGAGACTGAAGAATGTGGAGGTGCTCGAGGGTGAGAGCTGCAACTTCGAGTGCATCCTGTCCCACGAGGACAAAGGTGACACTGCCACATGGACAGTCGGCGGGAAGACATTGGGCAGCTCAGGCCGCTTCCGGGCTACTCACCAGGGCCGGAAGTACATCCTGGCTGTGCAAGAGGCGCTGCTGAGTGACACTGGGGAGGTGGTCTTCTCTGTGCGTGGCCTCACCTCCAAGGCCTCGCTCCTTGTCAGAGGTGGGCACCACACACCCAGTCAGATGGGCCACTCTCCTCAGGCAACCTGCAGTGGGACCCTTCGGCTGGGCAGCTTTCCAGGGAGGGCTTCTGGGGACTACCTCCCTCAAACACCGGTGGTGGCCCAGAGCTCCAGTTGGGATGTGGGGTTTCTGGTCATCTAGGAGCAGTAGCAGGGCTTCTGGTCTCACATTCGTGGTAGCTTCTGGGCACATGGTCACCGAGCCAGTGAAACCACTGAGCTTGTGCTCTCAGCATAAACACTGGTGCAGATCGGTGAAGCTTGGTTCACAGCTGGCACCAGCCATGGCTACATGGTGTCATGGGCTCTGAACAATGCTGATAGCATCTGTGTGTGCTCTCATATCTCCCTCTCAAAGGTGATTCTCTTGTCACAGTGGGGACTCCTGACATTCCAAGGCTCTGAGGCTCCTGGGTTTGATGTCCTAGAATTTCAGGCTGTTTGTCTGCAGGCTTGGCCTACAGAGCCTGAAGGTTTCCAAGCACCAGCTCTGCCATTGTCTCTGGAGTGGCTGCAGCCGTGCCTCACAGGCTATCTCTTATTCCTTCAGAAAGGCCAGCAGACATCACAAAGCCATTGGAAGACCAGCGGGCCATGGCAGGGGAGGATGCGATATTGAGCTGTGAGCTGTCACGGATGGACTCCCCAGTACGCTGGCTGAAGGATGGGAAAGTCATTCGCAAGAGTCAGAAGTATGATCTGCTCAGCGAGGGCACGCGGGCCGTGCTGGTTGTCCACGCGGCCTCACTCAAAGATTCCGGAGAATACACGTGTGAGACAGAGGTTTCCAAGAGCACAGCCAGACTCTGTGTGGAAGGTAACCCCACAAGAAACTCTGAGGCAGCGCCCATGGCCTCTCTCCCTCAGTGTGTCATGGGGCCACTCCCTCAGGGCCTCCATTGTGCTGTCCAAAATGGAAAGGGAAGGGATCCAGAGGAAAGAGGCTCAGCCCAGTCCCTGAGGTTGCATGGGAAGGCCAGGGGAAGAACTGCCCATGTCCTGAGGGGCAGTTTGGGGTCTGTAGGCCTCAGACCCATCCTTTATATCTTCCCCCAGAAAAACCAAACCGGTTCACAGAGGAACTGGCTGACCTGCAGGTGGAGGAAAAAGGCCTGGCTGTGTTTACCTGCAAGACAGAGCGCCCTGCCACCACAGTGACCTGGAGAAAGGGCCTCTCTGAGCTGCATGCCTCAGGGAAGCATGTACCCAGCCAGGAGGGCGTGACCTTGAGGCTCATCATCAATGCCCTGGAAAAGGCAGACAGTGACATGTACTCCTGCGACATTGGCCAGGCAAAGTCTCACGCACGGCTTGTGGTGCAAGGTGAGGCTGGTGCATTGTACGGATTTCATGACCTGTGATGTGGCGGTGCAAACCTTGTATAAAACTGCCTCAGAGGCCCTGGACAAGCCCAGCCTTGGTTTCCCCTTCTCCTGGAGGGGTTGCCTTGGGCAGCTCATCACTTGGCCTCCCAGTTGGACTTTGTGCGAATGAGTCAGCAGTCCTCATTTATGAATGCATTTATGTTTCTGGAGCTCCTCCTGTGTGCATGAGCTCATGTGTATTTGCAAACACATGTACTGCTCTGCGCATGGAGGTCTCCAGGTTTAAGGAACAGTTTGTAGCTGGCAGGCAGAGTGAGGGTCATCATTGTCTCCATCTCACAGATAGAGAAACTGATGCTTTTTATGGGGTCAGATGCTGGGACAGGGTTGTTGGCATGTTGGCATCAGGGCAGGGTTGAATCTGACCTTCCGGATCCCGGGGCCAGCATCCAGAGTCTGTCCCTCCTTCCTTCTCTTTCTTTCCTCCCCTCACTCTTCTGAAAATCAGAGGAAAAAAATACCTCAGGTATCCTCGTGTGAGGATTAAAAGCAAAAAACACTCTCATGAGCCCATCTGGTGGCCAACGCCTTTTCTCTGAGTGTTGGTCTTCAAATCAAAATTATTTTTCTCTGACCAGTCACCTCTTTAAGCACCAACTGTGCTTTCTAGTGCCTTGTGCCCAGTGTCTTGTGTTCTGTGTCTAGTGCCTGGTGCCCTGGAATCTGGTATCCAGCATCTGGTGCCCGGCATATGGCAGCTTCAAAACACCCGTGAATATGGAGAAATCTGTTGCACACCCATTTTCGTGTTTAATTTTTTCTAAGTGTCCATGACCTAAGTTGGCAGAAAAAAAAAATTCTGGCAATTCATGTTGTCAGATCTCCAGGGCATCAGATTTAAATTTCATATAGGCACATGTCTATTTTTATACTCTGATGTCTTCTGTTAATACAAGATTTGATTTCATTACGTGACTCTGGGGCACGTGCACTGGCAAGGACTGGGAAGCACAGCTGTGGAGGGGGCCATCGTGGGTCACTCTTCACGCTCCACAGAAGGACCGAGGGGGACTGGGGCATGTCTGTGGGCCTGGTCAGTTTAGCTCTGACTTCCTTGCTGTTTCTCAATTTCATCATCCTGAACCTGTTACAGGTCTGGGAGAGCTCTCCATTTCCCTCTGTGGGGTCCTGATGTGTCCACCCTGTCCCCCAGGTCAGAGAGTGGTTATCATAGAGGAGTTGAGGGACGCTGAGGTACAAGAGGGCTCCTCAGTCACCTTCAGTTGCCGTATCTCTCCTGGGGACTATGGGCCTGTCTACTGGTTCCTGGACAAAACACCGCTGCACCCCAATGAGCTCAATGAGATTGAGACCCAACTGGGTGGTTACCATGTGCTCACCCTGCGGGAACTTGGTCTCAAGGACTCGGGCACTGTCTACTTTGAAGCGGGCGACCAGCGGTCCTCGGCCACCCTGCGGGTCACAGGTGGGCTGCATGCCAGGGCTGTGGTGGGGACTGTCCCTGTGGCTCAGGATGCAGTGTGATCCTGGGGCTCACAGAGCAGGTGCTATGGCCTGGGCCTTGGATCCCAGGGTGGGCTGGGGAGGCTGGGTGTGACTGTTTCTGGATGCATCATTGCACGTGGTATGCAGAGCTGATTCCATGGTCAGCATGGCATAGATATGGCCATGCCCCTGGCATGTGGGGAGCCATGCAGAGGCCAGCCTGTCTGTGTCCCCAGACTGGGGTGGACAGAGGGATACTGAACTGGGATATCACCTGGGCTGCAGCGACATCTGGAGCTTCTCCTGCAGGACCCCCCATGTGCTCTGTACTTCCCTCTCTGTCCCCAGAGAAGCCAAGTGTCTTCTCCCAGGAGCTCACGGATACCATCGTCATGGAAGGGGAGGATCTGACCCTAGTCTGTGAGACCACTGTCCCGGACAACCCTGTGCATTGGACCAAGGATGGGAAAACCCTGCGGGGGTCAGCCCGGTGCAAGCTGAGCCGTGAGGGCCACCAAGCCCAGCTGGTCATCACTGGCGCCACCCTTCAGGACGGCGGGCGCTACAAGTGTGAGGCTGCAGGTGCCTGGAGCAGCTCCATCGTCAGGGTCCACGGTGAGCCCTCAGGCAGGAAGGACCAGGCAGCTTCCAGCCAAGCTCTATGCCCACAGCTCTCATCTTGTTCAGGGGAGGAGAGGCCCCATAACTCACCCAGTTCCTTCCCTCTCTGTCTTTGCCCTCTTGGTGTCTGTGTCTGTGTGTGTGTGGGGGGGGGGGGGGGGGGGGGGGGGGGGGGGGGGGGGTTGTTTCATCTGGCTCTGTCTCTCCACAGCTCATCTGCCGCCCCCCACTTCCGCACCCCCCCACCCTTTCTCACTGCTTCTTCCCGTCTCTGGGTCTGGGTCTCTGCTGCTGATAGAATCTTTCTCACCCTCTCTTGGTCTCCTGACTGCCAGTATCATTTGTACTTTATTCCTGACTTTGTCTTGTATTCTGATATCTCTCCTTCCTCCTCTGGGCTTGGCTCATCTCCATCAGCCTGTGTTGTGTAACAAATACTACAGACATGGCAGCTCAAACATCAGTCATTTCTTTCTCCCAGTTCTGGAACCTGAACATCTGGATCCAGGTGTGGGCAGGGCTGGTCCCCTGGAGGCCTCTGTCCTTGCTATGTGGATGGCTATCTCCTCCTGTGTCCTCCCTTGGCTGTCTCTCTGTGTTGTGTCTGTGTCCTGATCACTTCTTATTATGACACCAGTCATATGGGATTAGAGCCCATTCTAGTGATCTCACTTCACCTTCATTATATCTTTAAAAGCTCCACTTCCCAATACAGAACCATCTGAGGTCCTGGGTTGGGGCTCCAATAAGTGAAGGGGGACACAAGGCAGCTCATGACACCCCACCCTTCTTTGTTCTTTTATTTGGCTCCCCCTCCTGGAGAGTCAGTGTCACTAGCTCCCTGATGTAGAAGGGTGAGATGGGCCTCCTGCACCCTGCTGGTCCCTCCAGCCCTCAACTGTGGGGGAGCACCAGGTACATGCAAGGGTGAGGACAAGCTGAGCCTACACCTTCCACAGCACGGCCAGTGCACTTCCAGGAGGGCCTGAAGGACACGGAGGTGCTAGAGGGCAGTGCTACCACCCTGCGCTGCAAGCTGTCATCAGTGGCTGCGCCCGTGGAATGGCGCTGCGGAGATGAGGTCCTGCGGCCAGGAGGCAAGTACAGGATGCGGCAGGAGGGCACCATGCTGGAGCTGGTGGTCCGGGACTTGCAGCCCTGCGACAGCGGGCAGTACGTCTGCTGCTTCGGGGACCAGACAACCTCAGCCATGCTCACCGTGAAGGGTACGAGTGCCCCGGCCCTGTCCATGCAGCCCTGTCGGTATCCTTCATCCTCTGTAGGAAGATGAGGATGAGCTTCTCTGTCTCTGACCCTCCACAGCCCTGCCTGCTGCGTTCATAGGAAGACTGAGAAGCAAGGAGGCCACAGAAGGAGCTGTGGTAACGCTGCGCTGCGAGCTGAGCAAGGAGGCCCCCGTGGAGTG
>JAAGEH010000289.1:4996154-5009084 GCA_011751065.1 Lasiurus cinereus | reverse complement strand
TCAGAGCTGGGGACAGAGTCAGCCTGAGGCAGGACGGGGCCATGTGTGAGCTGGAGATCCGTGGCCTCCTGATGGCAGATGCCGGGGAGTACTCATGCGTGTGCGGACAGGAGAGCACGTCGGCCACACTGACCATCAAGGGTAAAGTCTGCATATGGCCTCAGGGACCAGTGGCTTGGTGTCTGCACATTTCTACTCTGTCAACGCCTCCCTTGTAGCATCCATGGGTTTATGTCTCCAACTGGGGTCCCCAGCATCTCCCAGCTTCGTCTTTCCATCCAGAGGTCCTGATGTCTATGTGCAGTCCTTTGTGTCTACTGTTCCTCTTGTTCCTTTTGCCTTTGTCACCATCTGTGCATTTGTTGTCAAGTTCATGCGATGGCCAATAGCAGTTTGTGTGGTCCTTGTGGGTGTCCTTGTCCTGGACACAGTCCTGCAGGCAGTCTGAAGTTCCCCCTGTGTCACTCTGACCCTCTGTAGTCCTGCCCGCAAAATTCACAAAGATCCTGAGGAAGGAAGAGGCCTCAGAAGGGGCCACAGCCACACTGCGCTGCGAGCTGAGCAAGGCGGCCCCCGTGGAGTGGAGGAAGGGGCTTAAGACCCTCAGAGCTGGGGAGCGAGTCAGCTTGAGGCAGGACGGGGTCTTGTGTGAGCTTGAGATCCAGGAACTGGTTGTGGCGGATGCTAGGGAGTACTCGTGCGTGTGCGGGCAGGAGAGCACGTCGGCCACACTGACCATCAAGGGTAAAGATTATCTGTGGCCATGTAGACTCATTTGGGTGCCATGGGCCTCTCCTTGTCTCTTGCATCCACACTGGGTACCCATGGGCACTCCCTCATCTTTGCCTAGAACAATTTCCCTCTCTGCTCTCTGCTTGCCTATCACTATATTGTTCGGTGTCCTGGTATGTATGTACTGATCTCCATCCAAATGACCTCACTTGGCCAATTCTCATGGTAAAGACAGAATTCCAGCTTGTCTGTCTTTCTGTCCTAATCTGTTATCTTTTCTCCTTTCTATCCTCTAACCAGGATCTGAGGGATGGCCCTGTCTTAGGGGTCTGAGGGGACACCCTGGCCCTGGTTGCCTGATGGGACACAGCTCTGCCCATGGGATTCCTAGGTGGAGGCTGGCATGAAATTTGCCTGGTTAGATCTGGAGCTCCTCCTGAAGCTCCCACCCTGGAACCTCCTTTCCCTTGAAGTAGACCCAGACCCATGATGCCCTTTCCTATCTCAGTCTCCTGGGACATGTGGCAATGGGTTCATTGGGCAGCCAGACCATTGGGGTAAAGCTGAGAGCCACGCCTGACCTAGGTTTTCAGCAGGGTTGACTGGTGTAGGGGGCCTGTCTCCTGACTGGGTGTGTATGGAGTCTGTCTCCTGACTGGGTCTCTAGACTGACCCTGACTTCCCTCTGCCAACCTACCCCGCAGCCCCACCATTGGTATTCAAGGAGCCCTTGCAGAACCTGCAGGCTGAGGAAGGCACAGGGGCCAGCCTGCGATGTGAGCTGTCTGAGACCAGGGCTGTGGTCTGGAGCAAAGGTGGCCTGGAGCTGCAGGCCGACGGGCGCCGGGAGCCACGGCAGCAGGGCTGCATGGTGGAGCTGGTGCTGCGGGACCTGCGCTGGGAAGATGCAGGCGAATACACCTGCACCTGTGGCTCCCAGGCCACCAGCGCCACCGTAACCGTCACAGGTGAGTCCCAAGATGGGCTCTGCTTTCTGCACAGGCCCTGCATGCTTTGGGGGCCCTCTGGGTTGCAGTCCCGTACTGGAGTCCAATCTGAGGGGACTCTGGCTCGAGCAGGGCTGGTGCATGGACCTGACTGGATGTTCAGTTGACTCTATGTCCCCCCTTCTTACAGCTGCACCCGTGCGGTTCCTCCGGGAACTGCAGGCCCAGGAGGTGGATGAGGGTGGGACCGCGCGCCTGTGCTGTGAGCTAAGCCGGGCGGGCGCCAGTGTGGAGTGGCGCAAGGGCTTGCTACAACTCTTCCCCTGCGCCAAGTACCAGATGGTTCAGGAAGGCGTGACTGTGGAGCTGCTGGTGCACAATGCAGAGCAGGAGGACGCTGGACACTACACCTGTGACACAGGCCACACACAGAGCACTGCCAGACTCTCAGTTCGTGGTGAGCTGCCCGCTGGTCCCTGCCTTCCCTGGGCCCCTCAGACCTTTTGGAGTGGAGAGTGGGGTGTCTTGCTCAGCACTTCTAAATCACTCTCTGGCTCCCTAGCCCCCAGGCCCATGTTTCAGACTGAGCTGCAGGATGCAGAGCAGGAGGTGGGCAGCCTCGCCCGGCTGTGCTGCCAGCTGAATGAGGTGAAGCCTGCGGCCCCTGTGCAGTGGCTCAAGGAGGGTGTGGAGCTGCACATGGGCTCCAAGTACGAGATGCGTCACCAGGGGGCCATGTGTGAACTGCTGATCCACGGGCTTGAGGCTAAGGACTCCGGCCAGTATGCCTGCGTGGTGGATGGCCAGAAAACCATGGCCTCTGTCAAGGTCAGAGGTGAGCCCTTCCCTAATGGCTGCCCTGTGACGCCCTCTCTCCAGGTGCTGTTCCAAGGGTGGCTCTCAGGCTCCTGGGGTTACAAGCTCTCAATTCTCATTTCGGCATCACTCTCCTGTCAACAGTACAAAAAGGGAGGATGTGGCCCCTGGATGCTGCCCTGCCTCCTGTCCCTAGCCGGCAGGTAGGGCAGCCTGATTTGAGCTGCCCTCTCTGAGCCCCTTCCTTTCTGTGCAAAGGTCTTGCCTTCCTGATGTCCCAGCCAAGACAGGGTTGACCATGGGGTGAGAATGGAAAAAGGCAGCTCCCCACTCTGCAGCCCCTTGCCTACTTTCTCCTAACAGAGATGCCTGAGCTCATCTTTGCCCCTAGGGGTCTCTGTAGCAAATCAGGTGATGAATGTTCTGTGAGCATAGAGGCCGTGACAAGACAAGCATGTGAGAGTATCTGTGAAGGCTTCCTGGAAGCGGGAGAGTTAGAGGTTCACTTGGGTGCTCAGGCATGACTGGTAAAGGGCCCATCCCATCACCCATACCTGAGGTAACCATTGTGTGAGGCCTGGTTGACATGGAGGTGCAGGCTTACAGGGAGGTGGAGTTCAGCTGTGAGGTGTCAAAGGCAAGGGTCACAGCTGCCCAGGGATGCCTCCAAGGCCTGTCACTACAAAGCAGCAAGGTGGCAGAGGTGGCTGTGCAGGGTGACCACACCCACATGCTGCAGTTGAAGGGTGTAACATGAAGTTGCAAGCACAGCCTTCTTCCACGTGGGCCTCCACAAGTCCTCAGCCTAGCTCACTGTCCATGGGAGTGGGTGAGGGTGGCTGCCCCTCTCAGCACACTCAGAGCCAAAATGTCCAGACCTGTTGGGAGACAGAGGCAGACTGCAAGGGTCCGTGCTTGGGAACTAGCCCCATGCATGGGTGGTTCTGAGGTGGCTCGAGATGCCAGGGTTGAGTGGTACACTGTATGTTTAGCTACAGAAATCGGGGTGGGATGCTGGGAACAGATTCCAGAACTGGGAGGTGCTCCTGACAGTGGAGCATCCAAGCTTCTGAGTCTGATGACACACTTCCCTTGATGCAGCCCCCCAGGTGACCATTCTGGAGCCCCTGCAGGATGTGCAGCTCAGTGAGGGCCAGGATGCCCATTTCCGATGCCGGCTGTCCAGGGCCTCTGGCCAGGAGGCTCGCTGGGCCTTGGGAGGAGTGCCTCTGCAGGCCAACGAAATGAATGATATTACAGTGGAGCAAGGCACACTCCACTTGCTGACTCTACACAAGGTGGGGCCCTGGACCTGCCTCTATCCATATGCTTCCAGGAATGTGGGAGGAGAATGATCCAACTCCCATTGGGTTGGCCTGGAGAATTGTCAGGAGACTCGGTCTGAACAAAGCTGCCAGGCTGACCCTATCTCCACTCCCACAGGTGACCCTCGAGGATGTTGGAACCATCAGTTTCCAGGTGGGCTCATGTAACTCAGAGGCCCAGCTGAGGGTCACAGGTAAGCAGCCCCCTCCCATACCTGGCAAGGTGATGTCTCCATGTCCCTCCCTAGTCAAAGAGCTGTTGGGGGTGGTGTGGTCAGAAAGCCAGGTCTTCCAGCAGTTATCTTGCCTTGGGTGACAATTTTCCGACCCCAAAGTCCTGACTGCCAAAGCTGTGAACTGGATAGCCCACTGAGGTAGGCTGGTGAAGATCAGCTTGGGAGAGTCTGGTGTGCGTGTGAGGTCGCTTTGTGGGGGTTAGCACTGTCTGTAAGAGGGAGGTGGGGAGCCTGGCCATGGGGGCAGGGGGTTGAGCCCTAAGGTAGAAGCCCTCTGTGTGGCTACTCCTATGGCACAGGTCATCTTAACACACATGTGCATACTTGAGAGACTCCCAGGTGATGGTGCAATAGCATACCTGTGACACATGTACAGTTTTGGGGTATAGTGTATTTGGCCTCAGGCATGCAGACAGGGTTTCAAGAACCTTCAACTTAGATTATACCTTGTCTGCAGAGCTGGTTATTCTTGAGTGTCCTTCACCTGATGTTCTACTCCTGGTTCTCACACCAGTCTCATCCATCCATCTACCATACTTCATCATCCACCATTCATCCCTCATCCACCCACCCACCATCCATCCATCTACCATACTTCATCATCCATCCATCCATCCATCCATCCATCTATCCATCTATCTGTCCATCATCCATTCATCCAACACATAGCATCCATTCACCATTCACCATAAATCCATCCACCATTAATCTGTCTTCCATCTATCCACCTTCCAACATCCTTCATTATTGATCCATCCATTTATCATACATCTACTATCCATCTACCATTTACTTATCCATCCATCCATCCATCAATTCATCTATTCAACCATTTATCCATTCATTTATTCATCATCCATCTATCCAACCATCCATCTGTTCACCTATCCATTCATCCATTCACTGTCTACCATCCATTGAACAAAGCCTCTACCTTCAGATCTTCAGAGGGGCCAGGTGCAGCTCTGCCATCAGGGATCCCCCCTCCCAATCCACTGGGATAATTGGACATTAGAGACAAAGCGTGTCCCAGCTCTTCAGGTGTGTACAGATATGGCGAGTTCTGTGGCCTCTGGTGCTGGGAAAGACTGTGATCTCTGGGATTGGGAAAGGCCTCAAGTTGAACGGTGGGAGAGGGGCAGTGCCCCAGGTATTGTGATCTGGCTGGGCCAGAAAAGGCTTTGTGTGTTCATCAAGGTGGTTGGATGTGAGGGGGGACATGGAGCTGGGTTGGGACTTATGGGTCTTGCTGAGTGTTGTGCCTTGACTCCTGTCAGCCAAGTCCCAGCCTGTGCCAGCTGACCTGTGTTTAAGTCACCTGGCCATGTCCTTGGAGAAGGGAAATGGCCTGGGGTGTCCTGATAGGTGTTATATGGACCAGGTTAGGAACAGTACTGGAAGTGGGAATGGGGAGCTGGTGAGGTAGTCAGGGACTGTCAGATGTGCATTCTTAGAAGAGGGGTGGGGCAGGTGGAGGCTGGGGCTGGAGTTTTGGTGGTATATGTTCAGGAAGGGCTTGGGGAAGTTTCTGAGGAGGGCCTAGCTGGGGCAGGTGTGGGAGCACAGATCAGGCAGCAGCTGGGCTGGGGAAGCCCCTGCACCAGGGCCTGCTGTGTGCTGGGGCAGAAAGGAGTTGCCATGGGCATTAGGACCCTGGAATTTTAGGGCTGGGGATCGCAGGTGACATCTGGCCTTGTGGACTTCTGGGAATAGAAGAAGCATCTGCTTCCACGGGGATGGAAGGCTTACTACCTGAGACAGACCCCACCCTCTCAGAGTTGCAGCCTCACAGCCTCTTTTCCCCACCACCTCAGCCATATGGCTTGGGACTTGTCATTCTGATTGCTAAAGAGGCTGTGGATGCATATCTTCTGTGTATTTTTGTGGAAACAGGTGTATTCTGGAGAGGGGTGTGAGTGCAGAGACACTAAACCCACTCTCTGTGAGTCATTTGAATGTATCATTCCATGAGCAGGGTGGGATAGCTGGCCCAAGTTGATCTCTAAACCCCAGTGCCAGGAATTTCCCCAAATTGTATACCCCCACATAGTCCTATGGGCCCAGGGCACCCCAGCCTGCCCTCCTATTGCCCTCTTGTGCAGAGGCAGCACCATGCCTGATACGTGGCTTGCAGAATGTGGACGTCTTTGCGGGGGATGTGGCCACGTTCTCCTGTGAGGTGTCCTGTGCGGGTGGGCCCGAGGCCTGCTGGTGGCTGGATGGGACTCTGCTGCAGGACAGTCCCCAGAGTGCCATCTGCGTGCATGATGGGACGGTTCATTCCCTCACGCTGTCGGGCCTGGGGGTTGCTGACTCAGGCACCATCACCTACCGTGCAGGGCCCCTGGTCTCCACGGCCAAGTTGTTGGTCAAAGGTACCAGTCAATGGGACCCCGCCCGCACTAATGCTTTTGCCATCACTGCTTCCGCAAGCTTCCTGCAGGCTCCGGGGCAGGGTGTTGGGGACTGGCATACATGTGCCATGTGTGGACACTCACACATGTGTGGAAGGTCACTTCATGCCCACCTGCTCGTGGGACCCTTAGTGCTGGTGCCACCTGGTCACCACTCTGCGGCTGCACAGGTCTCAGGCATATACTCAGAGGGCAGCCTTCCCACCTTGCCCCAGCCTGCCCTATCCCTGCTCAAGGCTGCTTACATCGCTGTGGTTTGGGTTGGGGATCTTGTGCTCTTTTGGGACAGAGCTAGCATTGGGGAGGACAGTGGGCTGCCAGGGACCCCTCAGGCCACTCCCAGTCGGGTGCTCCTGGGACGGCCACTTGGTGTGGTTTCACCTGGTATGTTTGCAGATGGATTTGCACTATTGAAGAGTAAATAGACATGCCCCCAGGTCCAAGGAGCAAACCGATTTTTAAGTAGGATTTTTCCAGGTAGAGATGGGATGGCGCCCCCTGGAGGGGTGAAGAGGCCCCTGAAAAAGGGACAAGCTGGGCTGGGGGTGCTGGATTCCAGCAGATACTGAGGGCCCCTGAACTTTTAGGAGGAGGTATTGTGTCCCTGCTGGTGCCCCATGCTCCCCAGGCCCAGGGAGGAAAGGGCTCAGGATGTCAGAGGGGCCAGGAGGAGACAAGTAGATGGAGGCCATCTGCCATGAGTGGGGTGTGTAGAGGCAAGGCTTGCACTATGTGGAGGGTCCTGGGCCATCATGGCCAGTTCCTTTCCTGCCAAAGCCCCTCGCTTGCTTGCCGATGAACTGCTGCTGCTGACCGCAGGGGGCGGGTAGGAGCTGGTCACGTGGCTCAGGCTTACACGTGCCCGGCGTATTGGCCGACAGATCCCGCAGTGGAGGTGGTCAGTGCCATGCAAGACCTGGTGGTGGAGGAGGGTGGCCCAGCCGAGCTCCTCTGCCAGTACTCACGGCCAGTGCAGGCCACGTGGAAGATGGACGAACAGGAGGTGCGCGCCGACGGGCGTCGCGTCATCATAGAGCAGGACTGGACCGTGGCCAGGCTGTCCTTCAGGCCAGCCTTGCCCTGCGACAGTGGCATCTATTCTTGTGAGGCTGCGGGCACCCGAGTGGTGGCTCTGCTGCAAGTGCAAGGTGAGGCCGCCCAGGCCTAGCAGGCTTTGGCATGGTTGCAACTAAGACACAATGGTGGAGATTGGGCAGGGGCAGCCAGCAGTGTGTGACCATGCCAACACTAGAAAGAGAGGACTGAGCAGTAGGTCCTGCTAAAGCTGGCTGGGCCCTGAGCTGACCCATCCAGACCCCACCCCTCCTCAAGCAGCCTAATAGCACAGGGTGGCAGGACCGACTCTGGGCAGAGACTACACCTAAAGAACCTGCATCCAAAACACTGAGGAAGTAGAGGCAGGCAAGGAAGCAGCCTCTGGGCGGGTGAGCAAGCAGGCCTGGGGCCGCAGGACCCTCCACAGGTCTTTACGTGGGGCTGAGTCCCTACATCGCAGGCTCAGATACCAGCTCTGCCCCTTCCCAGGCTGTCCCTTGGAGAATGCACCAAGCCCCATGTCCTTGGGAGGATATTCTGTTGGGAAACCAGGAGTGGGGGACAGTGGCCGCCCCCCTGTGTGGAAAGAGGTATTGTGTGGCTGAAGCCACTTGATTTTTTGGAAAATCTGAACTGTCCCTGGTGAGGAGTGAGCTGGAGGGTGGAGACAGTTGGGGAGCATGGGGCCATCCAAGCTGGATAGCAGGTGTAAGCAGGTGAGACCAGTCTCCCACTGGCCACGCAAGGTCACTCCACCCCTCATTCCCTCACTAATTCAACAACTAAGTTTTGTAAACATTTTGGGGGACACCTGTGAGCACATCAGGGAGCAGACAAAACTTCCTTCATTCATGGCAGCACCTCGGCATCCTCATTGGAAATGCAATTGGAGCACTATGTCCCCAGCCTGGGGGGTGAGTCTGGAGCTCCTGGACATCTGGATTGAGGCTTCAGCCACAGGCAGGGCCACATGGATAAGGGAGCAGTGTAAGGAAGGGGGACAGTAGGGCTGGGGGGCTTGCTGCTGCTTTAAAATCTGGGGGTTTATCAAACACAATGGTGACATCCTTGGGTAGGAAGTAAGGGTGAGCTTCAGAAGTGACCTCACCAGTCTCCCCCTTGATCCCCATCTCTCCTGTCTTGGTCAGCTGGCCCTGATCATGCCATCCAGCAGAATGGAGTCAGATGCCTAAGTCCCTGTCAGTCTAACGTGAGGAGGAGAGGGGCTGGGCCAAGGGGGAGTCTGTTCTGTTGTGGGAAAGCAGTGGGAGAGGGAGGAATGTGGGTAGCCCAGCAGGTCCTATGTTTTGAGACACCCTCCCCACTTCATTCCCTGGACCCCTATCCAGAGCAGACAGACACCCCTGCCTATGACATGGGCCTGGACACTAACTGATCTGGGAGGGTACATCTTGGCTGTGTGTGGGTTCTGTCTGGAGCATGTATCCAGACAGCAGTTGGAGCTGTGGGCTCAGACCTCCAGCTCAGTGACTGCAGTGACTCCTTGCTGTCATGTGGGTCAAATTCAGACCTTTCCTAGCATCCCGGCCAGCCCTGGGTCACCTGGAGCTCCCTTCCTGCCTGATCTCACCACCTGGCCCCTTCATCCTTCACCCCGCTGGCCTGACTCGCCCCTATCCCCCATGTATCCCTCCTTCATTCCCACTGCAGTGTCCCCTCTTGTCACTCCTCTTGGCTGGATGTCTGTCCTGGAAACAGCGCTAGGAGGTGGCAAGCCTCACAGTCAGGCATTGAGTTCATGGCCTCCATGGAAAACGCATGTCCATTTATTGTAGACTCTTGGACATTTTAGGAGAGAACCAAAGTGGGCTGGGGAAGGTGGCAGAGGTCTCTCTGGTCCCAGCGAGTGTGAGTAGCAGCCCAGCAGGTCTGATAGCATTGGCCAGGAGACAGCGGAAAGGGGGGCAGTAGAGCCCCACCTGCAGCCAGGGCAAAGATGGAAGCACCTGTGGGGCTTCTCTGCTATGAGGAGGGGAAGACCCCCATCCTGACACTAGTGTGGTGATGGTGTGGAGGTGGGCAGGGCCTTGGGAGGACATGCATGAAGGCTCCACATGGACATCACTGGTGGCCTGCTATTTGGCCCTATATCATGAGGGGGGCATTTCTATGCAGCCTGGGCAGTGAGGGCTCCCACACTCTGAGTCAACCCTCCATCCCCCAGCCAAGAATACAGTGGTGCGTGCCCTGGAGAATGTGGAGGTGCCCGAAGGGGGCGAAGCGCTGTTCGAGTGCCAGCTGTCCCTGCCAGAGGTGGCTGCACACACCTGGCTGCTGGATGACCAGCCCGTGTTCAGCTCAGAGAACGCTGAGGTGGTCTACTTTGAGAATGGTCTGCGGCACCTGCTGCTGCTCAGAAACCTGCGGCCTCAGGACAGCTGTCGCGTGACCTTCCTGGCTGGGGATGTAGTGACCTCAGCATTCCTCACCGTCAGAGGTGGGTGTGCCGGTGGAGGTCTCTGCAACCCCTCCTACTGGATACTCTGCTGAAGGGATGAGGATGGGTTGAGCTGGGCCTGCAGGTTGGGCCGATCTCTCAGACCCTTCCCACTATGGGGTGGGTGTGGTCGTGGGTCTCTGAGACCTCTTCCACCAGATGCTGTGGTGCAAGGAGAACTGGTGGCCACAGGAGATGTTAATCTCTCAGACGCTTTCCACCAGATACTGCCTTTATGTGGGGAGGATGGGCAGAGTGAGGAGAGCTGTTAAGGGGGATTATTGGTCTCTGAGGCTCCATCCCACTGGAGGCTTGGAATTTGGAGAATAGTGATCTCTAAGACCCCTCCCACTGGAGCTGGACCTCCAACTTGGCTAGGAGGTAGAGGGATGAGGGGGAAAAGTCCCCCAGCACCCAGAGGCATTGTGCTGGTCCTGAGCTCACGCCCTGGCCCCACCCACAGGCTGGCGCTTAGAGATCCTGGAGCCCCCACAGGATGCAGCCGTCGGGGCAGGAAGGCAGGCCCACTTCAGCTGCACGCTCAGCGAGGCGGTGCCCGTGGGCGAGGCAACCTGGTACATCAATGGGGCTGCAGTGCAGCCTGACGACGAGGACTGGATGGTGACCGCAGATGGCAGCCACCACACGCTGCTTCTGCGCAGCACCCAACCACACCACGCTGGTGAAGTCACCTTTGCTGCCCGCGATGCCGTGGCCTCTGCGAGGCTCATCGTGCTGGGTGGGTGTCTCGGTTACTGGACTCTCCCATGGGTAGGTAGGGATGGAGGCTCCAGCTCCAGAAGCTACTGCAGGCTCTTCGTGTCCTCCCACCCAGGCGCACAGCCCTCGCTCCCGGAGACAGGAACCCAGTCACCATGGCTCACAGGCCTGGGGGGTGATCTGTCTTCGCGCTCACTGTGCCCCAGAATCAGACCCTAGGGCAGGAGGGGCTGTGCCCCATATGAGAAAATGGAGACCAAATTGACCGCCCTCCTCCGCAGGCCTCCCGGATCCCCCAGAGGACGCCGAGGTGGTGGGACGCAGTGACCACTCCGTGACGCTGTCTTGGGTGGCCCCCACAAGCGATGGTGGTGGCGGTCTCCATGGCTACCGGGTGGAGATGAAGCCATCAGCCACTGGGGAGTGGCAGCTGTGCCATGAGCTGGTGTCTGAGCCCGAGTGCGTTGTGGATGGCCTGGCCCCTGGGGAGACCTACCGCTTCCGTGTGGCGGCTGTGGGCCCTGCAGGCGCTGGAGAGCCCGTGCACCTGCCCCAGACAGTGAGGCTTGGTGAGTTGCTGCCCTGGTCCTGGCGGATAAGGGTGGGGGGTCCAACCTGGAGCACTCAGCCTTCCTAAACTGGAAGGTGGGCGCGTCCTTACTGATGCGCTCATCCTCAGCAGAGCCCCTGGAACCTGCGCCTGCCCCCACACCCCTGACTCTGGAGAGCCGGCAGGTGGCAGCTGGCCAGGATCTGCATCTGGAATGTGAGGTGCTGGAGGCTGGAGAGGTCGTCTGGCTGAAGGGAACGGAACGCATCCAGCCTGGGGGACGCTTCCAGGTTCTTTGCCAGAGTGGGAGACAGACGCTGGTGATTCGGGGCTTTTCAGCAGAGGACCAGGGCGAGTACCGCTGCGGCCCTGCCAGGGATCCCATCTCTGCCGCTGCCACAGCCTTCCAGGGTATGTCCTCCAGGGCCTAGCATGTGGGAGTAAAGGAGTTGGGGGAAACCCTGGGGTGAGGGAACCCCCACAGGAAGAGGTCCATTTGGGGAGTTTGTCTCACACCAAGGGAAACTGAGGCTTGCTGGGGAGACACACAGACCCTGCATGGCTCAGCCTCATGTCTGAGCCCACATCTCTGGCATCTTAGGCTGCACCCCCTCCTTAAATGTGATCCTGGCCATCACAGTCCTGAATACCCACTGCTGCTCCCTTAAGTCCTCAGGCCCCTGTGCTCTGAGTCCCCCTGCACTGTGTCTCTTTCCCCCTGCACTATGAACCTCCCCGTGACCTCGAGCATTACTCCCCTCTGAGGACTGAGGCCTGAGCAGGGGAAATTGAGGCCCAAGGAGAGTGGCTTGGAGTGTAAAGTCTGTGCCATCAGAGCTCTCTGGAAGCCCCGGTGGGCAGCAGAGGCCTATTGAGGGGAACCACAGTCGGCAGCCCAGTTCCCACCTGGCTGACCAGTCTCCTGTTGTCCACAGTGATGCTGACACCAGGATCCAGAGATGAGGTCCCTGCACAGCCCAGCCTGCCTCCTGAGGCGGCTCAGGAGGGTGACCTGCACCTGCTGTGGGAGGCCCTGGCTCGAAAGCGCCGCATGAGCCGCGAACCCACACTGGACTCCATTAGTGAGCTGCCTGAGGAGGACGGACGCCTGCAGCGCCTGCGGCAGGAGGCAGAGGACCTGGCCCCTGACCTATCTGAGGACTACTCCACAGCCGATGAACTGGCACGCACTGGTGAGGCCGACCTCTCACACACCAGCTCTGACGACGAGTCCCGAGCGGGCACTCCTTCCCTCGTCACCTACCTTAAGAAGGCTGGGAAGCCTGGCACCTCTCCACTGGCCAGTAAGGTGAGCCTCCAACCTGGCCTGCAAGGGAGGCTTGGGTGTTTCAGATCTTTGCCACTCATTATCCATCTATGTATTATCTTATCCACCCATTCACCCACCGACCCATGCATTCAATAAGCCTTTGTCCATCCATTCGTCATCATCCATTTATCCATCCGTCAGCCATCTGCTTATCCATTCATGCATCTACCACCATCAACCCTCCATCCATGCACCTCCGTTTATCACCATCTATCCACACATTCACCCATCTGCCCACCCATCCACCATTTACCTATCCATCCATTCATTTGTTGTTCATAGGTCTATACCACCCATTTATCCATCCATCCATCCATCCATCCATCCATCCATCCATCCATCCATC
>JAAGEH010000289.1:4822862-4996144 GCA_011751065.1 Lasiurus cinereus | reverse complement strand
ATCCATCCATCCATCCATCCATCCATCCATCCATCCATCCATCCATCCATCTATCACCATCCATTTATTAACCCATCTGCCATCCATTTAACCATTTATCTCTGCATTCAGCCATCAGGCATCTTTCATACATCTGTTTATCTATCCATCCACTGATGTACCCATCCCCCATTTCCCTGAAGAGCTGGAACTGGCTCCTCTGTAGTGCTCCTCACAACCCTGTGGGTCTCCATTTGGGAGTAAAATGATTTCAGGGAAGGTGGGCTTGATTTTTGTGACAACAGGAGCCATTAAGCATCTGGCCTCAGTGAAGGTAGTGCAGCTGCCAGCAGCAGAGGCAGAGTAGCCTGCTGGAGCTGGGATCAGACCGGGTTCTGCCTCCAGCCTACCCCGGAAGCCCCTGCCCATCCTTTCCCTGATCCAGGCCTTACTTTCCCTACCCAATCTGTGCACACAGGTTGGGGCTCCAGCAGTCCCTTCTGGAAAGTTGCAGAAGCAGCAGAAACAGCTGACCACTGTGTGCCAGCCACCAGGAGACCTGAGTATTGAGGACCTCAGCGACCCATCTCTGGACAAGGCAGCCATGAAGATCCAGGCTGCCTTCAAGGGTTACAAGGTGCGGAAGGAGATGAGGCAGCAGGAGGGGCCCGTGTTCCGGAGCACATTTGGAGACACTGAGGCACAGGTGGGGGACATCTTACGTCTGGAGTGTGTGGTGTCCAGCAAGGCAGATGTGCAAGCTCGTTGGCTGAAGGATGGTGTGGAGCTGATGGATGGCAGGCACCACCACATTGACCAGCTCAGGGATGGCACCTGTTCTCTGCTGGTCACTGGCGTGGGCCATGGTGATGCGGGCTGCTACACCTGCCAGGTGAGCAGCAAGTTTGGCTGTACGGTCCACAGTGCCCACGTGGCTATCAGTGGGACAGAGAGTGAGGCTGACAGCTCCTCTGGTGGAGAAGTGGATGATGCCTTCCACCGAGCAGCTCGGCGGCTGCACCGCCTCTTCCGCACTAAGGGTTCAACTGAGGTTTCGGAGGAGGAGATCTTCTTGAGTGCCGATGAGGGCTCAGGGGAGCCTGAGGAGCCTGGGGACTGGCAGACGTACCGTGAGGATGAGCACTTGGTTTGCATCCGCTTCGAGGCTCTGCCTGAGGCTCGTCGGGCGGCCACCCACTTCCAGGAGATGTTCAACATGCTAGGCATTGGGGTGGACATCAGCCTATTGGAGCAGGGACCCCGGGGGGTAGAGATACGCATCGCCAAGGTGGCCCTTGCCCCCACAGTGCCTTTGGAGCCAGTGCCCAGCTTGCGGACCACAGAATCTGGTGAGTCTGTGAGCCACCTGGGGTGGGGTGGGAGAGGAGAAGCGATGCCAGTGCGTGACCAGGGTCAGTTGAGAGGTCAAGGAGTTGGCTCTTAGCAGATGCTTCCCACTGAGGTTGGCAGAGCCCGACTTGGTGGTGAATAGAGCTCCAGCTCCACCCAGTTCTGCCTGTTATTGTCAGAGCCCCGGCATTCTCATCTGTGCCCTGGCTGTGGGAATGCTGACTTTTGTTTGTGTTTTTCTCCATGAGAGTTTGAGGTGCAACCTGTATAAAAGGTGGGGTTCCATGTGGTCCGGCCTACACCCCATTTCCTGCTCCAACAACAAAAATTAATTAAAATGCTACATCACTGTTCACTTGTATGTCCCTAGAAATGGCAGAAGGGGTATTGTTCACCCGCAGTGTTGTGCCTTGAAAATGTCCCTCTCCGTTCTGAGCACAAGGCCTCCAACACTGGACTCTCAGCCACAATGCCTTGGTTCTTCCTCCACTTCCCCTCCTTCACGCCTCCTGTCTGCTGTCCCTCTGGCCACAAGGTGGCTTGGAAGCCAGGCTGACAAAGGGAGGATTCCCCTAGAGAATGGGAAGGAGGGAAGAGCTCAGAGAGCAGAGACAGTGTTGTTTAGCCGCTAGGTCTGTGAGTGCCCTCCTTTGAATGGGGGCCTCACGGGTCACATATGTGCACCCGCTGCAGCCCAGGAGATTGGGCACAGGGGCTGCTACTAACTTGCACATCCTACCTGTCTCTCCCAGCCCCAGTATTCCTGACTGAGTTGCAGAATCAGGAGGTGCTGGACGGGTACCCTGTGAGCTTTGACTGTGTGGTGACAGGCCAGCCCGTGCCCAGTGTGCGCTGGTTCAAGGATGGGAGGATCCTGGAGGAGGATGATCACTACATGATCAGTGATGACCAACAGGGCAGCCACCAGCTCATCATCACAGCTGTGGTGCCTGCAGACATGGGTGTCTACCGCTGCCTGGCTGAGAACAGCATGGGTGTGTCCTCCACCAAGGCTGAGCTCCGAGTGGACTGTGAGTGTGGCCAGCCTGCTTTGCTGGCCTAGGGTGGGCAGCTCAGGGGGTCTTGGCAGAGGGAGGGGGGCAGTGGGTTGGATGATGTCCTGTGGCTGATGGAGAGCTCTCTGGGAGCCCCTTGGAGGGTGTGGTAGGGGCCTTAACTGTTTGAGAAGTGTCAGGGCTGAGGAGGGACCCAGAAAGGAGGTGTCCTAGGACATGGTGGGTGATAAATGGCATTGTGGGCAAGAAGAAATATGCACCAGGTCTCATCCTGGCTCCTGGCTCAGAGCTCTTAAATCTCTTAAAATTCCTAAGTGACAAGTCACTAAAGCAATGACATCTGCAGGGCCACTAGATGGCTTCAGGATAGAGAATGGCCACAGAAAAGACCACATCATGGTCCCTATAAATACGTCTAACTGATTTTTTAGAAATATATCTTTATTAATTTCAGAGAGGAAGAGAGATAGAAACATCAATGATGAGAATTATTGGTCAGCTGCCTCCTGCACATCCCTTGCTGGGATGGAGGCTACAACCTGGGCATGTGTCCTGACCAGAAGTCATACTGAGACCTCCTGATTCATAAGTCAATGCTCAACTGCTGAGCCACGCCAGCTGGACTTGTTTAACTGATTTTTTGACAAAAGTGCCAAAGCAATTGAGGAGAGTAAGAATAAAGTTTCAACAGATGGCGTTGGAGTTATTTGGACATTATTAAGAAGAAGAAAAAAAGAACCTAGACCATTTATAAAACTTAACTCAAAATGGATTACATACTTAATGTAAATATAAAACTTTAGAAAAACAATAGGAGGAAATCTTCAGTACCAAGAGCTAGGAAAGATCTTGTATACTGGATTGGTAAAAGAAAAATATTAGTAAAATGGACTTTATCAGAGTTAAAATCTTTTGCTGGTGTGGAGCAATGAAGTATTTCTTAAAAATTGATTTTAGAGAGAGGAGGGGAGAGAGAGACAGAGAAATATTGATGTGAGAAACATTGATTGGTTGGTTGCTTCTTTTATGCACCCACATTGGGGATCAAACCCACAACCTGGGTAGGTGTCCTGACCAGAATCACACCTGCCACCTTATAGTGTATGGGACAATGCTCTAACCAAATGAGCCACACTGGCTAGAGAGAGAATGAAATTCTACAGGCAGAGAGAAAACATCTACAAACCATATATCTTGTGAAGGACTTTATCTAAACTTATATAAAGAATGCTCCATTTTAAATAGTAAAAAGATGTTTAAAAATCTAATAAGAACAGGAGCATGTGCAGACATTCATGGAAAAGGACGCAGAAGTGACAAGTAAATGTGTCAAAGGTCTTCCACACATTAACCAACCAATAGGAAAATGCAAACCAGAACCCTAGCAAAACATCCCTGCACATAATGGAATGACTAACATAAAAATTATGCTGACATCACATGCAGGTGAGGCGGGTAGAGTAATGGGACCCTAATGCACTGCTGGTGGGTGTCAGTGTAAGAAACATGCAAACCCTGTACAGAATTTTTGTGAATATTTGAACAAAACAATTGCCAGGAAGCAAAATTTCAACAGATTGAGATAATGTTCCAGAGAATGGCAGTTTTACACCTTATTTTATACATTACAATCAAAAGAGATGTAAATGGGTTACATGAAATTCATTGGTAGTAGATTAGGGAGAAGGGAGAAAGCAAGAGGGGGACCTCTGGGATTGGATACAAAGTAAAATAATAGATATATACATCTTTTAGGTAGGTGGGTACTGGATAGTTAATAGTCAACAATTAACATGATAAAAACGAGAGGATCTGTAGTCTCTGCTCTGGTGCATTGGTTGTGCCCTGAAGGGTCCAGAAAAAGAGGAGTTACCCTGACATTCCAAAGGTGTGTCATCGTAGATGCAAAAGACAATAGACAGGCTCAGTCAAGGTAAGATTGACTGTTGTGAGGGAAAATTCTAGCCTAGGACATGATTACCCACCATAAACTGCTTTTAGCTAAAAAATTTTAATTTCAGATCATCCTTCGTGGTTACAGTAGGTCTTTGATTTTACAAGACAGGCCTTCCCTGAGCTTGTCAGGTAGCATGTAGCACCTTTTCATCCACATGGGAGTGGAAAATGGTGCAGCTACTCTGGATCATGGTAGGGAATCTACACTAATAGAAGAGTAAGATGCAAATGGACTGTACCTTCATGACTCTCAGCAGCCAGTCAGAAGTGACTATGCAAATTAACACAACAATGGTGACAGGTTAATTTGCATATGCAGGTGCAGAACAGCCAGGAGTGGGGTGAGATGCTTGCATTGTTGCCATGGCGATAATGCAGGTGTTCTGCACTGCCCCAGCCACTCCGGGCCTCTGGGCAGCATGGGAAGGCAGAAAGGCCTCTCTGGGCCAGAGCAAAAAGGCAGTTCTGATGGAGTGAATGCGGTGCCAGCAGCCAGGGGAAGTAAAGCCCGTTCTTGCATGAATCTTAGTGCATCGGGCCTCTAGTCTTCTATAATAATAAAAGCATACTATGCAAATTGACCAAATGGGTGAACAATAGAACAACCATCTGAATGACTTTCCAGATAAAACCAAGGCTGTAAGGGCCAAGGCAGCTGTCATGGCTGTGCGGGCCAAGCCCCTCACATGAGTTTTATGCATAGGGCCTCTAGTTTTTTATAAAATTAATCATGTACTGACCATATGTTTCAACCATCATTTTGTTGGGTGTTTTTTCAAGAAATGAAAACTCAAATTCATAACACAACCTATACCCAAATGCTCATAGTAGCTTTATTCCTAATAGCCAAAAACTGGTATTACATCTGTCCTCAGGGGTTGAATGGTTAACTGTGCTTTATGGAATGCTCCTCAGCAAGGAAAAGGAACATGTTATTGACATGTGCAGTAAGTGTCATAAAACTTCATTTTATTTGCAAGAACACCACACACACACACACACACACACACACACACACACGCACACGCTCAATGGAGTTCATGTGAAACTTGTAAAATTTGAACAAGGTCAGTTTATGGATTAATGTCATTAATGGATTAGTTAAAAGTTAACCTTGCCAGACAATGAGTGAAGATATATGGGATCTCTATATTATTTTTTTTAATTGATTTTTTCTTTAGAGAGAAAAATAAAAGGAGAGGGAGGGAGAGAGCCATGCTGGCTGGGCTCTATACTATTTCTCAGAACAGCTTGTGAATCTACAGTTCTCTCAAAATAAGAAGGAGAAAACTAGTCTGGCCACTGAGGCTTCAGTGGTTCAGCATTGACCAACCTGTGACTCAGGAGATTGTGGTTCAATTCCCAGTTGCAAGCTTGATCGCCAGTAGGGGCTGTGCAGGAGGCACCTAATCAAAGATTCTCTCTCATCATTGATGTTTCTATCTTTCCCTCTCCCTTCTTCTCTGAAAGCAATAAAAATATCTTTTAAAAAGGAAAAAAACTATTAAAAACACAACAATAACAAGTAGATTATCTTAAATAAGATAAGAGCATACACATGTCCCCGTGTACCTCTATTTCCATGCTCTGCATTCTACTGTGTGGGTCTAGATTTTCATCCGGTTTCTTTCTGCCTGAAGGATGTCTTTTAACATTGTGTGGAGATTGGATATGCTGGAATTCTTTCAGCTTTTGTATAGCTGAAAAAAAAATCTTTATTTTGGTTTTGGTTTTGAAAGATAGTTTTGCTCCAATAGCTTTTTCTTTCCATACTTTAAAGATGTAGCTTTTCCACAGCCTGTGTGACTCAGTGGTTGAGCATCAACCCGTGAACCAGAGGTTATGGTTGGATTCTGGGTCAGGGCACATGCCCAGGTTGTGGGCTCAATCCCCAGTAGGGGCATGCAGGAGGCAACTGATCAATGATTCTCTCATTGATGTTTCTCTCTCTCTCTTCCTTCCTCTCTGAAATCAAGAAAATAATTTTAAAAACCCAAAAAACAAAAAGATGTAGCTCCCCTGTGTACTAATTTGCATTATGTTCAATGAGAAGTATGGCATTATTCTTACCTTTGGTTCTCTGTACGGAAGTTGTCTTTTCCACTGGGATTTTTTTTTATGTTTGTACACCATAGAATTCACCATTTAAAAATGTGTAACTCACTGGTGTTTAGTATATAGGGTTGTGCAATTACCATTATCATCTAGTTCCAGAATATTTTTATCATCCATGGTAGAACCCTCATACCCATTAGCCATCACTCTCTATCCCTCTCCCCCAGCCACTGGAAACTGCTAATCGACTTTCTGTCTCTCTGAAGTTGCCTATTCTGGACATTTCATAGAAATAGAATTATATAATGTATGGCTTTTTGTGTCTCTGGATTCTGTCCCTGAGCATATTTCTAAAGCCCATTCATGTGGGAACATATATCAGTACTTCATTCCTTTTTATGGCTGAAAAATATTCCATTGTATATGAACTTCTCATCCATTCATTGGATGACATATGAACAATCAAATAAAAGTTTTTATGCAGACATGTTTTCAGTTCTCTTGGGTATGTAGCTATGAGTGGAATTACTGCTTAAAATGGTAACTGTTTCTTTAACTTCTAGAGAAACCTCCAAACTGTTTTTCCACAACAGTTGCACCATTTTACACTCCCAGCAGCAATGTATTAGGTTTCCAGTTACCTCCTGGCCAGCACTTGTTATGTTAATTTCCTTAATAACAGCCATGCAAGGGGTGTGAGGTGTTATCTCATGATTTTGATATTTTCCTAGTGATAATGACTTGTGGTATTGTATGTCTTCTTTGGAAAAATATCTATTCAAATCCTTGGCGCATTTTTTTAATTGGGTTATTTATTTTTTTAAATTTTGAGTTGTGAGAGTCCTTTTTATATTCTGAGTACTAAACCTTTATTAGATATACTAGAGGCCTGGTGCATGAAAATTCATGCACTGGAGGGGGGGTCCCTCAGCCCAGCCTGCCCCCTCTCACAGTCTGGGAGTCCTCAGGGGTGGGAGGTGACCCAGTGATCAGGGGAAGGCGACACCCCATCACACCTCTGCTGCTACCACTGCCAGCAGCACAAACCACAGCTGGCCCTGGTTACCTGAGACTCGAGCAGTCCTGGGTGGCTAGGAAGCCTCCATCTGAGGCTTGCGCAGGCTGGCCCTGGGCAGTTGGGCAGCCACCATCCAAGGCTTGCCTGTACATTGGGTTGGCCCTGGGCGGTTGGACAGCTGCCATCCAAGGCTTGCCTGTGCCTCAGGCTGCCCTGGGCAGCTGGGGACCCAAGGGGACTGGGAGACTCCAGAGTGGCCAGGCACCTGCCACCCCAGTGGGGCTGAGGGGACTGGGCACTGCTATCTTGTGGCTGTGGGCACTTCCATCTTTGAGGGCGTTGTGTCAATTAGCATATTCCCTCCTTATTGGCTGTGGGCATCATTATCATCTTTGCAACAACGTGAGGGTCAATTAGCATATTCCCTCTTTATTGGAGAGGATGATTTTAAAGTACTTTCTCCCATTCTGTAGGTTGTCTCTTCACTTTCTTGACAGTGTCCTTTGATGCATGCGCTTTTAATTTTTATGAAGTCCAGTTTATCTACTTTTTTCTTTGGATGCTTGTACTTTGGTTGTCATGTCTTAGAATCCATTGCCTAATCCAAGGCCATAAAGATTTACATCTATGCTTTCTCTTAAGTTTTTATAGTTTTAGCTCTTATAGTTATATATTTGATCTATTTTATGTTCACTTTGTATATGGTGTGAGGTAGGGACCCAAATTCATTTTTTCATGTGGAAATCCAGTTATCCCAACACCATATTGCAAAGACTATTTTCCCCCATAAAATTATCTTGGAACTATTATCCAAAACGAATTTCTATTAAATGTATGGCTTTATTTCTGACTCTCATTTCTATTCCACTGATCTAAATGTCTATTGTTATGAAATTGCCACATTATAGCTTTGTAGTAAGATTAAAAATATAGACATAGTAGTCTTCCAAGTTTAACTTCATTTGTCTTTGGGTGTGACCAGCAAATGACAATTGTTCTTTTTCAAGGTTGTTTTGAACAATCTGGATCTCTGGCATTATTTTATAAATTGTAGGATTGGTTTGTCAATTTCTGCAAAAAATGGTTCCTGGGTATTTTTTAAGATTTTTTTTTATCACTGGTTTTGAGTAATTTGATTCCAATAATTGTTAGAAATAAGGAAACCCCAAAACCAGGGGTCCTGACAGAACACAAAGGATACTTGGGAGCCAGACAGCAATATCTTTACTTCCACTGGAGGATGCACACACATAGGGTCTGGCAGCATGTGTACACTGACTGAGCAGGCTGTCAGCTCAGGGTTTTATGCCTGATGTATGTGATCTGTCCCTCACTCTTGATTGGTCAGAGCTTAGGCTCACAGTCTTGATCAATTAATTGGTTAATTTAAAGAAAAAAGGGAGAGGTTGGCCTTTGTCATTTCAAAATGGTGGCCCCCAGGGGAGCTGCAAGTCACGTGGGCCAAAATGCTGGCTGCCTAAACTCCCTTCTTTGACAGAAAAGATTAATTGTTTATTCTCACAATTCCCCCCTTTTCTTATTTAACTCTTTTCTTCAAACTTGGCTAACATCAGTTGACTTTCATGCTCTGCAGTGTTTAGGAGACTGCGTTGCTGTTTGGTCAATGTGGTTTCAATTACCCTTTGGATAAAACCTCTCATATATGGGATAATAGAACATCCCAATACTGTAACTCCTAATATGATTATCAAAGAGGTGAATGTGGACACCATCATCCCTTTCCATTCTCTGAACCATTGCTCTAGTGAATTGGAGAAAAGGTCCTCAATTCCAGGATTATAAACTAACTCATTAGCTAAGTTGTTAATCCTTGTATGGCCTTGGTAATGGTTCCATCTGGAGCTGTGTTGTCAGGGATGAGTGTACACTGGACCCCCAACATTACATATTCTCCTTTTTCTGCCAAAATCAGCTCCAAGGCCAATCTACTCTCCCATGTCATCCTGCTGGTGGCATCTAGTTGTTTAGCTATACCTTTAAACTGCATCTCAGAGTATAGTTAATAATCCTTTGTTGATTATAGTAAATATAATTAATCCAACTACATTTTTGTTTACAGTGGACCACCAAAACAAGACAGATTTAAATCCTGCAGCAATCTGATTTCTAGCCTTAAACTTGTTTGGCACTCCTCCTGGAACCCTAATGGATCTGTTCATATATAGGGATCAAAGGGACCCCTTGGACTCTCTCTTTTCTTTTTTTTAAATATATTTTTATTGATTTTTTACAGAGAGGAAGGAAGAGAGATAGAGTTAGAAACACTGATGAGAGAGAGACATCGATCAGCCGCCTCCTGCACACCCCCCACTGGGGATGTGCTCTCAACCAAGGTACGTGCCCTTGACCAGAATCAAACCTGGGACCCTTCAGTCCGCAGGCCGACGCTCCATCCACCGAGCCAAACCGGTTTCGGCCCTCTCTTCTTCCTAGTCTGTCTGTCTATTGAAAAAGGTTTACTATATGCCAAAGGGGAAAAGATAGCCAATTGTATCAGAGCACAAGTTCTTCTCCAACTGCTGGGCAAGGCCCCAAGTAAGGGTTCCCCACAGTATCACCAGATATCAACATGGGGTTTTGACAGTGCAGAATTATTGGTTTCTGAGGATACTTAGTCATTTACACATCTGGATAAATTTTCCATAAACTTTGAGTATTGTTCCCCCCTACCCCCCCGCCCCACACACACTTTGAGAGGCAGGAGGTATAGTTTACATTGGAAGTGGAGGCTAGATCATTGTAGGGAATTCTTGCTCTTTACCTCTGTTGGAACAACAGGGAGACAGTATTATTGGAAACATTTCCCCAGGCAGTTTCTTCCTGATACAGGATAAGCACACATTCCATACAGGTACTGTCTGAGGTCCATTAGAATAGAAATGGGACCACTTGGGTCTCTAGCCTTCATGACCTTCAAGCATAACAGTCACTTTTATTCAGGGTGCATATAAAATATTTAATCCATTCTACCCAGGCATTCATTCCCTTATATCCTACTTCTATTTGCATGCTGGTGGCAGTGGCCTAGGGGATCTTGTCCTGTGATATCTACTCCTAAATATAGTCCTAGCCAATCTTTTGGCCTAAAAGCTGTAACATCCAAGTCATTCAAATTATCTATAATCAATAACTTAACTGGGTAAGCATGATCCAGATTATACACATTTCTCCACTCCACATTGTAAGCTCCTGCAATTTTTCAGAGCCCTAAAGCAAATAGACAGCTTACAGTTTCTTTAGTGTTAATTTCAAGGGGATATGTCATAGTATGGCTGTCCAAGTTGAGCTATCTCCACCCAGGGAAGCTGGTGGTCTGCCCTTAATCTGTGTGTGGATCCAACCTCGTTCTGCAGTCCAAATAGAGGTCTCAATGGTAAGCAAGACAAGATATGGTCCTTCCCAGGAGGGTTCCAACTTATATTCCTTCATGTCTTGACCAGAACATAGTCTCCCGGTCAATGACACTGAGCCAAGAACTCAAAAGGAGAGTCAGGAGGCCTTCTAACCTGAGGGAGATTAAAGTAGAAGAGATACCCAGTACATAGTTGGTAAGAAATTGGCCCCTAATTTCCATAATAGGAACATCTTGAGGCATTCCAGGGCCTATTTGAATGACCTTAAGCAAATTCTACGTCAAGAAAAAATTCAACTTCATTTGTCATTGGGTGTGGCCAGCAAAGAACACTAATTGGATTTCTGCTGTCTCCCTAAGTACGTTGATATAAGCTACTTGCTCTCTGGTTAGAGAGGCAAAATGCAAATCATTTAGTCTTAAATGTCCTTGGTTTAGGAGAGATGGGATTTACTAGATAGTTCCAAATTGCACTTAACCATCTCAGTTTCCCTATTCCACTTATCTTGGCTTACTGGCCCATGTCATTTATATAACATCTTTTCTTCACAAACCTTACAAACTTTCAGAACCCACCTTCTTTTTCCTTCAAAATGACACCAAAACCACAATTTTCCAACTGGAATTCTTTTGAGGAGAATTCTTAACCCTTAGAAACCTTAATTTTTGGGTGACATGTAAGTAATTAACATCCCTTATATATGCAATATATTCACATTTTTAAGATATATTTTAAATAAAATACAAGACTTATTCATTCAAATCCATCCTCTAGATTCTTCATACAAGGCTACTCAGATTAATATTTTAGTGTCCTGTTATTTCAAAACACCTAACTGTTTAACAATTTTTACCATTTAACCTAGCAAACTCAAAATTTTAAGTTACATGCCCCTGGGACCTGAGAGTCAACCTTGAACCTGGGAGTCAACTTTGGATTGAGAGTCAACCTTGGAATGTCATTCAAGAACTGCCCATTATTATGGAAACATTAATCTTATTGCCCAAACAATGGAGTCCCACCCAAGCCCACATTGCTTACTTCCCCATGCTTGTAATCCCTACTTCCCCATTAAATCTTTGTCCCTATGTTCCTAAACCAGCAGAGGGCAAACAGCCCCCAAAAGATAGAAATCAGTAACCATATTATAGACAAAAAATTTCACTAGTTAAGAATTTCTGGCAGCTGACACCCTGAGAAAGAAAGCAGGAAAAATCCCAAAAATTAAGAATTCTCGGCAGCTGCTGGGGCATAGCTGCAGTCACTGCCACATGTTCAGCCTTGCCACGAATAGCTGGGCTCCCCCAAAGTGAGACGTGCCCCATTATAAAACAAATTAAACCAAACAACAAAGAGACACAAAACATCACCAGAAACATTCTTATACAGGTGCGCACAACCACAGATAAAGCTTCACACTATGCTCCTTGTCTGTCTGGCTACAGATACCACCGAATGCCCTGGTTAAAAAACCACCAAAGCAGAACAATGTCTCCTGTTCCTGGTTCGGAGACTGTTTTTCCCCTGAACCTCAGCATTCTCCCTGATGGACTATCTGGGAGAGTGTATTCTCTAGGCCTAGAATTTGTTTTCCCATCCCTTGTGACTGTGTGCTCAACCCTCCATATTGGAAATTTCTCACATTCCCCAAGATCCGCTTCAAACATCTCTGGCTACTTTCCTCACAGGAGAACACAACTCTGCACGAGCTTCATGTCCAAGACACATCCCAGTCACATATACCCGAACTCTGAGGATACCCAACCACCAAAGTAGTACTCAGTCCAATTCTCCACCTTGGCTCATGCATGAGGTTACCTGATTGCCATGATTCTCACTTGCTTGGGCCCTTCCTGCATTGCTGGCTGATTCTCTAATCATCCCCGGGTGATGGGGGGGTAATGGCTGTCCCTCCTCACAGAGGCAGCCACAACTTGACAGCAGGGCGCAGGAGAGGGGTCCAATTGGCCCCATAATGACAATTGGAATCCTGGAAGAGACCTCAAATTGTTACAAATAAGGTGAACCCCCAAAACCAGGGGTTCTGGCAGAACACAAAGCTTACTCAGTAGCCAGATAGTAAGGCAAATATCATTACTTCTGCAGGAGGATGCACAGGCACATAGTCTGGCAGGCAGAACATGCACATTGAGCAGGTGATCCAATGCCTGACACATGTGATCTATCCCTCACTTTTGATTGGTCAAAGGTTAGGCTCACAGTCTTGCTCGATTGGCTAATTTAAAAGAAGGAGCTGACCTTTGTAATTTCAAAATGGTAGCTCCCAGGGGAGCTGCAAGTCATGAGGACTAACATGATGGTTGCCTAAACTCCTTTCTTTGACAGAAAGAATTACTTGTTTGTTCTCACATATTCTTTGGTGTACTTTTCCTTTTTAATTTTTAAAAATAGATTTGAGAGAGAGAGACAGAAAGTAAGGAAGGGAGAGGGAGAGAGAGATAAAATCATTGATCGGCTGCCTCTTGCACGCCCATTACTGGGTATCAAGCCCACAACCTGGGCACGTGCCCTGACCAGAAATTAAAACTAGTGACCTCTCAGTGCATGGATGTTGCTCAACCACTGAACCGTATCAGCCAGGGCTGGTGCACTTTTTTTTATGTTCCCCTTATGCTTGCAGTTAATTAAGCTTCTTGGAACTTGGATTTTTTTTGCCATTATTTCTTCAAATATTTGTTCCTTTCCCCTTATTTGGTGACTTCAATTACATGAAGCCACGGTACAGCTCATTGATACTCTTAAGTTTTTAAAACTATTTTTCTCTGTGCATTTCAGTTGGGTTTTTCTATTGCTATGCCTATGCAATCATTGCTCTTAGTATCTACTCTGCTGTTAGTGTCATCTACTGTATTTTTTTTGTCTCCAGAAATTCTACTTGACTCTTCTTTATATGCCCTCTCTACTTAACTTTTCAAACACAGAGAATACAGTTCTGATACCTGCATGTCTTTTCTCTGGCAGTTCTAATGTTATGTCAGTTCTGACTGATCATTCTCCACATTGTGGGTCCTGTGTTCCTGCCTCCTTGCATGCCTGCAGACTTCTGTCTGGGTGCCTGACACTGCGAGTCTTGCCCTGCGGGGAGTTGGATGTTGTGCATTCCTGGAGCTATGTTCTGGAAAACAGTGGCTTCTTTGGAAGCACTTTGGTTGTTTGGTGTGTGATTTGTTAGGTGAGGCCAAGGCAGCGCTCACAGAGGGCTAATTCTCTTCCTACTGGGGAGAGAATGCTCCTGGGTACCTTCCAGATGCCAGTGGGTTGGGTTTCCAGTCTGGCACAAGATTTCCAGACCTTGTGCCCCTCCAGCATTGTTTCCTCTAGCATCTCAGATGGCTCTTCTCTTACATGCATGTGCTAATCAGTCATTTGCTCAATCCCCAAAGGAGGGATCCCTCTGTGTAGCTGCCTCTTCTCTGTTTTCTGTCCTGTGACTCCAGCTGCCTTCTTTCTCTTCAACTCAGAGCCTGCCTGGCTCTGGCTCAGCTCCCTCTTCTGGGCCTGAAGGCAAGATGCTGGGGCAATCACAGGGCTCACCATTGTTTCCTGTCTGTAAGGGATCAGTGTTCTTGCTTAATACTCATTGACTTGAAACCATTCTGATGATTCTGTACCCAATTCCAAACAATTCTCTCACACCAGCTGGGTGTGCTATAATTTAACTCCGTTTGACATTATCCACTTGAAGATAGTGTCAGACCCTACAGGTTAAGGGCTCAGGACCACAAGAGTGAAAGGGTTCCAATGCCAATGGTATATTAAAGTTGTCACCTGTGCTTCTATGTATCAAAGATTCTCACAGTCATCTCCTCGGGTTCCATTAATTTGCTAGAGTGGCTCACAGAACTCAGAGAAACATTTACTTATGAGGTCACTGTCTTAATGTAAAAATTATAACTCAGGAATTACCAGGTGGAAGAGATGCACAGGACAGGGATGGGGAAGGGGGAGGGGCTTGCATGCTCTCTGAGCCCAGCATTCTCCCTGCAGCCCCACGTGCCCACCAACTGGGAAGCTCTCCAAACTCCTCTCCTTTTGGGTGTTCCTGGAGGCTCCATCACCCTGGCATGATTAATTCAACATCCAGTCCCTCTACCTTCCCCATCCCTGTCCTGTGCATCTCTTCCACCTGGTAATTCCTGAGTTATAATATTTACATTATAACGAGGGACTGAAACTTCCAACCCTCTAATCACATGGTTGCTTGTTCTGGCAATCAACCCTGTCTTAGGGGCTTTCCAATAGTCACATTATTAACATAAACTCAGCTGTGCTTGACAGGAGCTTCTTAGGAATTTAAAGGAAACTCCAAAGGTTTTAGGAGCTCTGTGCCAGGAAAGGTACAAAACAAAATATATATTACTATAAATCATAACATTACAATCATTATTTAATGTATTTTGTTTGTTTTAATTTGTTTCAACTGGAGGGTGTCTTAGTTCAGGCTGCTCTAACAAAGTACCAAATTCAGGGTGGCTTATGAACAACAGAAATGTATTTCTGCGTTTCGGAGGCTGAAAGTCCAAGGGCAGATGCCAGCACAATTGGATTCTTCTGAGTCATAGATTGCCCTCCTGGCTCTGTCCTCACATGGTGGAAGAAGTGTTGTGGGGTCCCTTTCATAAGGGCACTAACCCCATTAGTAATGGCCTCACCCTCATGACCTTGTCATCCCCCGAAGGTCCCACATCCAAATGGCATCACCTTGGAGATTAGGCTTCAGCATATGAATTTTGGGGGCACACAAACATTCTGTCCATAGCAGAGGGCAGATCCAGTCTGTGTTACACCATCATGGCTACAAGTGGAAGCCCCTAGCTGAGGCCCAGATACACCAATCCCTGCCCCTTAGTGGGATGGAATTGGAAGATGTTGCCATTTACCCTGCCTGCCATTTGTGAAGCTCAGAGTCACCCCATGTCTATAATTAGTTACAGGCCTAGAACTTGGGCTGGTAACACCCTGGGGGTGGGAAGGGACCACAGGGCAGCTGTGTCCCTATGACTTATGACTCAGGAAGGTAAGTGGCTCCAGGAACAGCTGTGCAGGGAGAACCAGGTGCCTCTGGGGTGGGGCTGTGCCCGGACAGAGGCAACACAACCTGGCTCCAGTTTCACCCTTCGTTCCCAGTGACCAGCACTGACTATGACACTGCCGCCGATGCCACCGAGACCTCGTCCTACTTCAGCGCCCAAGGCTACCAGTCCAGGTGGGGGCCATACAGGGGTGGCAGTGCCCAGCAGGCTGGCAGTCCCCAGCCCTGGCATGGGGGTGGCAGTGCTGTCTTGGACCGACAGAATCTCAGTCCTGGAGGCTTCACTAAGGCCCCTTGGTCTCTGTCCAGCATGTTAACAGAAGACCTCAGGAGCCATCCAGACTGACCCCATTCCCCTTGCCCTGGACCCCTCACCCATCCACATCACGCTACCCCTTTCTGTTCCCTGCCAGTCGAGAGCAGGAGGGTGCAGAGTCTACATCAGAAGAGGGACAATTGCCCCAGGTGGTGGAGGAGCTGAAAGACCTGCAGGTGGCCCCTGGCACACGCCTGGCCAAGTTCCAGCTCAAGGTGAAAGGTGAGGGAGATAGGACCAGAGGGCTGGGCGGGGTCTCACATTGGTAGAAGTTAGGTGGTCACTGTGGCCTGGGGTGCCTCTAGGGATCCCCTCAGGTGGAGGACACAGCACCCACTGGGTAGTGGCCCTATGTTGACCACTTTTCCTCTGGTTTCAGGCTACCCGGTGCCCCGTCTGTACTGGTTCAAAGATGGGCAGCCCCTGACTGCTTCTGCACACATTCGAATGGCGAACAAGAAGGCACTGCACAGCCTGGAGATCCTCTCGGTCACCAGCGAGGATGCCGGCCAGTACTCTGCCTACATTAGCAACACTGTGGGTGCTGCCTATTCCTCTGCCCAGCTGCTGGTCCAAGGTGGGAGCTGGGGGCCGACGTTCACCTATAGGACCCCCATGGCAGGCCTGGGATTGGGCCCACGGTCTTTCCCCCAGTGCAGAGGTGTAGTGGAGGGCAGACACCTGCCTGCCTGCATTCCAGAAGGTGCTGGGTGTGGGAGTGGGAGGGAATCCTCAGGACTCTCACTCTTGGAGCAAGCCCCTGGGCCCACGCAGGACACACTGTCCTACTTCAGGTCTGACTTCCCTGCCTCTTTCAGGCCCTAATGACCCAGAAAAGATGCCAGCAGCAGGTGAGCCTAGTCCAGATGGTGGGAGGGTGGGAAGCTCAGTGAGTGGGGGGGGTGCCCATGGGGTGGAGGGAAGGAGGAACCCTGGGCACAGGTTTCAGGGACAGCCACACAGGTGGGTGGGGACCTGGGCCTGGGAAGAGGGGCAGAGGCTACCCATCACAGGGCTGTGGCTCTCCACTTGTCACCAGCAGCCTCCGGTGTCTCCCCAGATGTGCAGCAACAGCTGGTGCCACCCCGATTCCTGGAGAAGTTCACCTCTAAGAAGGTGAAGAAGGGCTCCAGCATTACTTTCTCTGTAAAGGTCAAAGGTAAGGTATCCTGCCCTCCCTTACTCAGCATCCCCAGAGGGGATCAGAGGCACCCCCTTCTAAAATCTCTTCTCAATGGAGGCTGATTGTCCATCATCCACTCTTGTCCAGGTCTCCCCACCCCCACTATACACTGGCTGCGGGAGGAGGCCGAGCAGGTGCTGTGGATTGGTCAGGACACCCCGGGCTACACGGTGGCCAGCTCAGCCCAGCAGCACAGCCTGGTCCTGCTGGACGTGGGCCCACAGCACCAGGGCACCTACACCTGCATCGCATCCAACGCTGCTGGCCAGGCCCTCTGCTCCGCCAGCCTGCATGTCTCTGGCTGTGAGTGGGCGTGGGTGGCTTGTTGAGGATGGGTGGGAGCCACCCTCCCTGAGAACTTTCACCCCCTCTCTGAGACCTGCTCAGACTTCTCCCTGAGCACAGGCCCCAGGGGCCAGCTCCCATCCCTGCTTGTGGGTTCAGACCAGCAGGCCAAGACCTGTAGCAGCCCCTTCCACCCCAAGCAGTCTCTTCCTGGACTCCTCAGCCCTTCTGTAAGCAGGTCCATCAAGTGTGGACCCATTCCTGTCCCCACCACTGGGAGGAGAATGGGTGTGGGCTATGTTGGGATGCCGGGCACAGCCTTTCCTGGGGGCTCTGGGTGATAGGCCAAGGCCTTGACATGCCAGGCAGAAGTCCCCACCAGAATCATCTCAGTGGGTTGGAGTCATTTTGGTAGTCACCTGTTCTTCTGACAGTGCCCAAGGAGACAAGATCAGTGGGAGAGACCGCTGGGGTGAAGGAGGCCCTCATCTCCACCTTTCTTCAGGGGTGAGTGAGGGCTCTGCCAGAGCTGATGGGGAGTGGCTTGGGGTTCTAGAAGCCCTGGGAGGGGGCAGCACTGCTGCCAGGGAGAGAGCCCTATCCTGGACTGCAGCCTGAGTCTGTCCCTTGCAAGCTGTGTGGCTTGGGCCAGCTCCCCACCCTCCAAAAAAAAAAACCTCTCTGTGCTTCGGTTTCCCCATTGTGAAATGAGGGCTCCCCCGAGCCTGACCGTGGCATCAGGCCTGCTGCCCTCAGACTCTTTCTGTCAGAGTTCCTACCCAAGGGTATGTGTAGTGGGTCCACTCCAGACCCTCAGGATTCCCCCACCCCCTTTAGGACCAAAGCCATCTCTGAACAGATGCCTGTGGATTTCAACAATCTTGCTGGGCAGAAAGGTATGGGAGGTGCCAATGGCTGGTTCCTAATTTGGGTGGGGTGTGGAGGAGTCTGCCTGGCCCCAGGTGTAGGCCCTATTTTGAGCTCTGGGCCCTGTCAGCCCTTGGCTCAGCTCTCATAGCCAGAGGCTGTGTGGATACCCGGATGCAGGAAGCTGCAGAGTCAGAGCTTGTTTGAGGAGCCCCATATGTTCAGCTCCTTTCCAAGAAACTGCACAGGGCATTCTAGAACCTTGGCATGTTTTTAACTTTTTTATGGAAAATACTGAGTCTGCACAGAAGAGAGGACAGAGCCATGTGCCCATTGCCCACCTTAGGGTCACTTCTTAGATGATCCATAGCTACTGCCTTTACCTGACCCTCATTCACCCTTAACCCCAGCCACCAAAGTTTGCCCCCCAGCCCTCAGGCCAGCAATCTGGGTCCTGCCTCCTGCCTTCAGTGTCCAGGTCCCACCCCCTTCTCCCATAGCCTGGCTGAGCTCCCTGTGCCCCCTGCCCCTCCTAAACACCTTCCCAGGTCAGCCGCCAAGTGCAAACCCCAATGGAGAAAGCACAAACCCATTAGGGGCTCCAAGGTATTCAAACTCCTCCCCCACCCTGGCCTCTTCCCAGCTTGACCCTCAGCTGCCCTTGCCCAGTGCCCTGCAGCCACACTGGCTGCCCATTCTCGTGACTGCCCACCGCCCCTCACCTGGGCCCTGTTTCCCTGAATTTGTAGCCCCCTCCATCACACCTTGACCCAGACACCTGTGAGATATTGAGGCCCCTTATCTTTGTCAGCTTCTCCTCTTCTGGCAACATAGCCCCGAGCCTGTGTGTACCCATCTTCCCTGAGCCCTGAGTCAGGATGGATCTGGAGGGGATGTGTGGGCTTGTCTGGAGTGCACACTGGCTCAGTTAGGGTCTGACCACCAGGAGAGCCCCTGGTAGCCGAGGCCCATGGCCACCTGACCCTGGCTGAGGTGGGCACAGAGGAGTTCCTGCAGAAGCTGACCTCACAAATCACGGAGATGGTGTCGGCCAAGATCACCCAGGGTGAGGGGCTGGCATGGATCAAGACCCTTGTTGGAGGGTTGTGGAGGTGGTGACCCAGGGCCCGGGTCCTCCATGCCCAGACCCATGGGGAGGGGCAGGCACTGGCCCTTCCCAGTGTCACATGCCTTGTGACCCCCAGTCAAGCTTCAGGTGCCTGGAGGTGACAGTGATGAAGAATCCAAGACACCATCCGCATCTCCCCGTCATGGCCGCTCTCGCCCCTCCTCCAGCGTCCAGGAGTCATCCTCAGAGTCGGAAGATGGAGATTCCCGAGGGGAGGTACTGGTGTCTGGGGGACAATGGGGCCCACAGAAAGGAACAGGAGTGAGGGTGCGAGAGAGAGAATGGGGAACCTTCAGGTGATGGTGGAGGAGACTGGGGACAAACAACTGAGCAGCCAACATTACCACCAGGACTCAGGACATTCCAGCACCCCCTTTCCCCTCTGGGGTGGCCCCATCCGGCACCCCTGATAGTGTTTCCATCAGCAGAGGTCAGTGGGGCCTGATCTAGAACTTTACAGAATGTTAGGATGGCTTCTTCCTCCCCACTTCAGGCCAGGAGCCCTGTGGTTTGGGATCTTGGGAAGCCCCCCTGGCTCCCCTCTGGTCTGACGAAGCTCCCTGCTCCCCAGATCTTTGACATCTACGTGGTCACTGCTGACTACCTGCCCCTAGGGGCTGAGCAGGATGCCATCTCGCTGCGGGAGGGCCAGTATGTAGAGGTGCTGGACTCGGCCCACCCTCTGCGCTGGCTTGTGCGCACCAAGCCCACCAAGTCCAGCCCCTCAAGACAGGGCTGGGTGTCCCCTGCCTATCTGGACAGGCGGCTCAAGGTACCTGGATTGCCTGGGATGGTGGGGAGGTGAGTTCAGGTACCAAGCCAGCGCCCAGACCAGCTACAGCCCTCTCTCTTCCTCATCAGCTGTCACCCGAGTGGGGGCCTGCAGAGGCCCCCGAGTTCCCTAGGGAGGCCGTGTCTGAGGATGAGTACAAGATGCGGTTGAGGTGAGGAACCATGGTGGGGGGTCTTTGGCTGATGAGGTCGTATAGTGGGGCTGCCCCCTCCACCGGCTTGCTGGTGCCTATTTAGCATTTGAGCTCTTAGTTCCCTCACACTGCCTCCAGCTCCATCGTCCAGGAGCTGCTAACCTCTGAGCAGGCCTTCGTGGGCAAGTTGCAGTTTCTGCAGAGCCACCACATGCAGCACCTGGACCACTGCCCCCACGTGCCAGCTGCGGTGGCCAGCCAGAAGGCCATCATCTTCCGCAATGTGCAGGATCTCGGCCAGTTCCACAACAGGTAAGCGGGCCTGTGTATGCATACACATGTACACACATGCAGACATACCACACACACACACACACACACACACACACACACACACACGTCTCCAAGGATAGGAAGGAGCCAAGACAGATGAGAGAGAAACTGCACACTTGATGCATTTGTTGGCACACCACACCCTTGTACGAAGATGCACCATAAGAGTATGCACCTGCTTACCCAGGGAAGTGCTTGCAGCACTCCTATCTGCTGTAGCCTCTGTACATAGGCACACATGCCATTACATGCACAGAATGGGTTACATGGGCACATGTGAGTACATGTACACAGCCACACAACATATACAGCAGACAATGCACATACACTATATGTGTGTACCTGTTTACTTGTGCACACATGCCTACACATGCATGCCCCAATGTACATGCACTTCTTGTGCACACACACATGTCCTCACAGCCCAGCTTGTTCCTAGGAGCCACCAGGACTCTGTTCTGGCAAAAGCCTGTTTCCTGGGACAGGCTGGGCAGGGGCGGTGAGCAGAGTCCTGACACTGTCTCCTCCACGGCAGCTTCCTGCAGGAGCTGCAGAGCTGTGAGACAGATGATGATGTGGCCATGTGCTTCCTCAAGAACCAAGAGGCCTTCGAAAAGTATCTGGAGTTCCTGGTGGGCCGAGTGCAGGCCGAGTCGGTGGTGGTCAGCACGGCTGTGCAGGAGTTCTACAAGGTGCCCCTGTCCCCCAGCCAGTGCTGGCCCCCGTCTCCAAGATCATCTTCCCTGACCCTGCCTGGCCTCCCACCTTTTGCCAGGGCCCCACAGCCAGCCCAGGTCCTGGGGGCCTGGCTTAGTGAGTAAAGCAGGCAGAGCCCTGGTGTTCTCACCTGTCAGTGATTGACCATCATTGGTGGGGGGTGGGAGGTGAAGCCCACCCAGAGAGGAGGGTCTGTTTGCCTGCTCTCGGGCTCTGGGTGATGTGAATCACCTGGGTCTTGCCCTGCTGCCCTGAAACCCACTCTGCGGTTCCCACAGAAATACTCGGAAGAGGTGCTGTCGGCCACTGATCCCTCACAGCCACCCCCACCGCCGCTGCAGCACTTCCTGGAGCAGCCGGTGCAACGGGTACAGCAGTACCAGGCTCTGCTCAAGGTAGGCCACCGCCCCTCACCCACACCACCGTGTTCTGGGTCCATGGCTGGCAGGCGCATCCTGACCAGGCCTCTCTCCAGGAGCTGATCCGTAACAAGGCACGGAACCGGCAGAACTGCGCGCTGCTGGAGCAGGCCTATGCCGTGGTGTCAGCCCTGCCACAGCGGGCCGAGAACCAATTGCACGTGTCGCTCATGGAGAACTACCCAGGCACCCTGGAGGCCCTGGGCGAGCCCATTCGCCAGGTCTGCGGTGGGCGCCATGCAGAGTGGGGGTGGGGGGTGGCAGAGTGGAGGTCTGTGCCTCAGGCTGACCAAGGGCTGACCCCTCTCCCAGGGCCACTTCATTGTGTGGGAGGGGGCACCAGGCGCGCGGATGCCCTGGAAGGGCCACCACCGCCACGTCTTCCTGTTCCGCCACCACCTGGTGGTCTGCAAGCCCAAGAGGGACTCACACACAGACACCTTCAGCTACGTGTTCCGGAACATGATGAAGGTGTGCAGGCACCAGAGGAGCCTGGGTGGCGGGGGTGCCTGCAGGATGGGCAGGGGGAGCCCTGAGCGGGTCCTCTGGCCACAGTCCAGGCAGTCAGCCTGCCTCCTTTCCCCACAGCTAAGCAACATCGACCTGAATGAGCAGGTAGAGGGGGACGACCGTGCCTTCGAGGTGTGGCACGAACGGGAGGACTCGGTGCGCAAATACCTCCTGCAGGCTAGGACTGTCATCACCAAGAACGCATGGGTGAAGGAGATCTGCGGCATCCAGCAGCGCTTGACCCTCCCTGTCTGGCGTGAGTGCTGGTCCTAGCGGTGAGGTTGGACGGGGGATCAAACCTGCCAGCCAGGCCATCTGGCTCGGGGACACCTGGGCCCCTGCCCCTGCCTAGGCAGCACCCCCTCAATCAGTTCAGCCTGAGCTGGGATGCTGGAATGACTATGACTCGAGGTTTCACTCAGGGGCCCTCACCACAGCAAAGAAGCCCAGAGGGGTTAGGGGTGTGAAGGATCTGATCCCTGGGTCTCCTTTCCCATTTAGAGCACACTCTCCTCTCCACACTCCCCACTACTCTCCACTATACCCAGCCTGACACTGATTCAGATTCCCATTCAGGGCCAGTGAGGGACCCAAAGGGTTGGTGACTGCAGCAACCACACTGCTCAGCCTTGGGACTTCTGGCCCTATCAGGGGTGCACTGAGCGCTGGGAAAGCACTCGACCCAGGTGTGTGGTGTGTGTTCCCAGGGCCCCCGGATTTTGAGGAAGAACTGGCCGACTGTACAGCCGAGCTGGGTGAAACAGTCAAGCTAGCCTGCCGTGTGACAGGCACACCCAAACCCATCGTCAGCTGGTACAAAGGTAGGTCCCCGAGGACTAAGGGTGATGGACTTGCCACAAGGAAGAGCAGAGGAATAGGCTAGGTAGGGGCCAGGACTCAGGGGCCTGGTCAGAGGCTGGGTGCCTCCTGCCCCTGTTGCCTACTCCTAAATAAAAGACAGCACGACCAGGGCGCATGAGGTGGGATGAAGGGAAGGGTGTGCATCAACCCTGTCCATGGGAACTGACTTTCTAGGGGAGTGGACAGGTGGCAGCAGGCAGACAAAAGTGTAATTGGATCTAATGGGAAGTCAGAACAAGCCCAGCCAGGCACACCTGTTGGAGGCTTCCGAAGAGCAGTGAGGTGACCAGGAGGCCAGGGAGAGGGGGCGCCGCAGCAGAACAGTGGGAAATGTAGACTGCCGTGGAGTCTCACATTTGATTGAGTGATGGGAGCTGCAGAGAGTTCAGGGATCCCCAGGACACCCTCACTCTGACAGCAAGGTTCGGGGTCTCACGACTCCTGTTAGGTTCAGTGACTCACTGGGGAGACTCACAGAACTCGGCAGAGGTTCCAGTTTATTGCTATGAAAAGGAAGAAGGTGTGGGGCAGGTCCTGGCAGAGATGCAGGTGGGTTGGGCAGAGTGCCTATTCTCCCAGCTCTGATGTTTGACAGCACAATGGAGAGTGGCCAACTAGGGGCTCTCATCAAGCCTTGGTGTCCTGGCCTTCTGTTGGGGGTCATTCATGTTGTCATGACTGACTGCTACATGGCTGATCTCAGTCACAGCCCTTCTAGGGGTCAAGCTGATGCTGTGTGTCCCAAAGCCCCAATGCTCAACCACAGTGTAGCACACACCATTCAGAGCGGTCTAAGACCCCAGGTAAACCGGGATACTCTTGTCAGAGATCACCTGGGCAAGCAGATAAGCCTCCTTTGGACTGGCAGGTAGGCCTCTGAGACCCTAGTCCAGTGTGAATAACCAAGTCCAGTCCTGGTTTCAGAGGAGTTGTCCCAGGGCTGTCAGTCCTTCTTATCCTACTTGTCCACACCTAGCCAGGGGCATTTGTTTGCCCTTGAAAGCTAAGGATGGGGCTGCAGAGGACATACGGGGGCATTCTGCGAGGACATGCAAGAAGGGGCCTCCCTGTGGCCCTCAGTTAGAGCTGCATGGCAGACCTGGGGATGCAGCAGCTGGTTCCTGTGGCAACTTAAAAGAGCTTCCCGAAGACTTCCTTCTGTAGCTAGGCTTGCTGGGCCATGTCCTGGGGTCCACGCGGTCCCTTGCCAGACACCTCACCCTGCACAGAACCTATGCAGCTCAACCACCCTTTCCACTGTCCCTCTGCACCCAGACCTTTCCCCTAAAGGGGGTGCTCAAGGGGACAACGCCGTTCATAAAGGTCCTCCAGAAGCGACTCGACCTTCCTCGGGCCCTCCTTTTGGCCAGATTGTCCTCAGGAGTATGTGCTGGCCTACCACATCCAAGGGGAATAGGGTGTATCTTATCCTGCAGTCAGGGTGGAACCCTGGATTCTTAACTGTGCCTCTCTCTTTCACCCTGGTTTTTACCCAGTGAGACTCTGGAGGGGATGGGTTCTCTGGGGACAGCTGTGTCCAGTGAGTGCAAGAGGTAAGAAGCTGGACAGACAGCTCACGCTGACATAGTGAAACTGCAGGTGGTCTGTGTTGTGCACGCAGCTATGGGGTGTGGCCAGAGTCAGCGGTTGGCTGACCCGAAACAGCATCATGACAGGAAACACCACAGATAGCCCTTGAGGCACTGACCTGCCAGGATAGGGGTCCACTCATGTGATGCGCCCCCACCTGGACTAGAGCATTTCTCAGCAGTCCTCTGTGTGGCTGCAGTGGAGTTAGTACCCTGTGCCCCGTGGCAGAACCCTGGTGTTGGGTGGAAACCCATTAGTAGCCTCTCTTTGCCTAAGTGGCTCAGGCCAGGCCATTGTATTTTAAGTGGCAAAGCAAACAGTCAAGCCACTTGTAACTGCTCAAGGTCAGTGAGCACGTAAAAACCTTGGCCGGAAAGAATGACATCAAGCAGAAGTCAGACTCGCCAGCAGACAACATGTCTTCATACAGCAGGAGCTGAGTGTGGGGGCAGAAGGTCAAGTCCTGACCCACCCGGGGCAGCTGCTGGGAGCAAAGAGCACAGGAGATGTATATTGGAGACCTTACCATGAGAATGCACAGTAGACCTGTTGCAGCCACCCTGCTTACGCTAACTAGAGCCATAAGACTAGAGACTAGATTGGGCTGGTGACAGTCCACTTCCTCTGGCTATCCAAGGCTGTTGATTTGGGACACAGCCTCTCCCATTGCCCAGCTACCTTCACATCACACAGGAAGCCCAGAACTCCTTTCTCCGTGGAGCTCTAAGCATCCACCTGGGAAGGGACTGATTGCGGGGCTGGGCCGCTTCCATGCTCCAGGACCACCTCTCAATGTGCAGGCATCCCCACCGGGACCGTCCCCTCCCCAAACACAGCAAACATCAGGCTCTAGAGATAGAAGCCACAGCCACAGTCCCCTGACACTATCTTTCCAAATAACCAGGAACCTTGCGAAGACTCCATCCATGGAATCCAAGTGCCTGTATCTGGAAGACCTTTGAAGGTCTGAGTTTTCCCCCTGATGAAAGCCCCAGCATGTAGGACAAGCATGTAGGGCCAGAGAGGCTGATGCCTGTGCCTGATCATTGTTCTCTTAAAGCAGTGATGGTCAGGTGGAGGAGAGGAAGGGGCCAGGGATCAAGACGCACTTCTACAGTTCAGTGACATCTAGCGCTTTGGGCAGCATGACAGTCTCTGCTGATGTATCCATTTCAGTTCTGGAACCCCTTGAATGAACAGCTGTGTCATTGCTCTCTGAGGTTCCATGCCCTTCCACCCACTGGGGTTTAACTTGTATGGTAGTGACCTTTATTATGATTTGTCCACTTAGCAGGGCATCTCTAGCCTTTCTGTGATGGCTGAACAAATTCCTGAGGTGGCAGGGCCACCTGTCAGAACACATGCCCTGTGGGCCACCTCTTCCAGCCATCACCAGCATTCTAGATGCCATCCAGATGCCATGAGTCATGACTCCCTGTGGGGCTTTTTCTGTTCAGGTGCCTGTCCTCATATCCAGAATTCTCACTTGTTCCTGTCCTCTGCCTATAGGGTTGATGATGTCCCACACGGGTGATAGCATTTGTTGATGTTTTAGAAGAGGACTGTGTATGCAAAGTTCTCCCCTAATGCTGAAGGAGCCAAGAGAGCAAAGAACGAGGCAGACAAGTCCAGCTGGTTGATTAATAAAGTTAACAGGAGGCTTACATACAGATCTCCACGCTTTGCCTCCCAGGCTATTTTGTAGCCAGTGATAGGGTGTCGTGAGAAAGACATATTAATCTAAAGGGAGGGGAACTGCCAGGTGCCGAGGGGATTCAGCATGAGAGCTGGTCAAGAGACAGACAGGTCCAAGGTGAATCACTCCAGAAGCAGAGTGATGTCATATCTGCACAGCAGTGGGCCTCATGGGATGCTAGAAAAGCCTGGAGAAATGTTCTCTGACAGGAGGACAAGGACTGAGGAGGCACTGGATTGATGATGTTACCAGCAGCCTTGCCGAGAGCTGTTCTGTGGGAGATGAAAGCGGGGTCCAGGAAGGTGGGGTTGGGGAGCATTGGGAGACGATGAGAAGGAAGCACTGGAGTGAAAACAACTTTTCTGGAATATAGTACAGGGGTAGAGAGAAATGGGGTGGCGGCTGGAGGCTTTGTTTTGTTTGCGTTAAAATCATTTTTTTTAGTTTTCCTGAGAATTAAAGGTCAAGATTCTGGTTATAAATTGTTGTAATTTAAACTACCTTGTTTAGCACACACAGAGCTATCATAAAGTGTTTGTTTATGGAATTTTACTTATTTATGGAGGAAAGAGTTCTTCTGAGTGAAAGGTGCACCTCTCCCCATTCCTCACTCAGGAAAGACTCACATGATGGCTGGAGACATTATGATGAGTGGTATTCCGTTGGGGTTGCGGAGGTCTGCACCTTGTAGGTGCCTGGAGGTCACAGAATCACTGGCAAGGTGGCTCTGGGTTATCAGAATGAGATAAGCCTAACCTTACCTCCACATAAAAGCCTACCCTCCAAAGGCTACACTGTGCACACAAAGGCCTGGGGATGTATCCAGGAAGCTGCACCTGGCCCTTGTGCTTTAGGACCGCCCCCTATCCTGTCACTGCCTGTGACCGTGACCCCAGGCAAGCCCTGCCTCTTGTTCCCGTGTCCCTCTCTATGACAGCCTCCCTCCTTTCCAGATGGGAAGCCAGTGGAGGTGGACCCTCACCACATCCTCATTGAGGATCCTGATGGCTCATGCACCCTCATCCTGGACAATCTGACCAGTGCTGACTCCGGCCAGTACATGTGTTTTGCGGCCAGCGCTGCTGGCAATGCCAGCACCCTGGGCAAGATCCTGGTGCAGGGTGAGCCTGGGAGGGAGGCTGGATGGGCACCCGGACCACACCCACCACAGCAGTCCCCAAGACGGTGCAGGCATTTGGATGGAGCTGGCGGGGGTTGTGGACATCTGACCCAAGTCTGGGGGCTCATTGGTCCAGGTGGGGTCCTGCACATTATGCCTTCTCCCTTTTTGTCTCTGTATTCCTCTCTCTCTGTCTGTATCTCTCCATCTTTTCTCTCTGTATCTCTACCTCTTCCTTCCTCTCTCTGTGTCTCTGTATTCCTCTCAATCTATCTCTCTGTGTATCTCTACCTGTCTCTCTGTTTCTCTCCACTTCTCTCTGTCTCTGTGTCTCTCCCTTTCTCCTCCCCACCCTGTGGCCCCACAGTACCCCCGAGGTTTGTGAACAAGGTCCGGGCAGTGCCTTTTGTGGAAGGAGAGGACACCCAGGTCACCTGCACCATCGAAGGTGCCCCACACCCTCAGATCAGGTGGGTTAGGTGGACAGGAGGGGTGGACCTGCCCCAGGGCCTCCACTTCTGCCTGTATATTGAGGGTGGACAGCATGTTCACTGTGTTTGGGTCAACTAGACAGAAGTTCAGCCATGTGGGTGAGAAGTGGGGGTCTTGAGGGTGTGGCCTGTCTGACACAGCCCTAGCTGAAGCAAGGAGGGCACTGCTAGGCTGGATGTTGGGCAAATGGTATCCAAAAGGGTGGGTGTCATAAGGACTCCAGGTCTGTGGGATGGGTGAGGCGGGTCATGAGCACTAGGGGTTTTGGAGAGGCTCCACTGACTACTGGGGCTGTTGGCTTCAGGTGGTACAAGGACGGGGCCCTCCTGACCCCTGGCGACAAGTACCGGACCCTGAGTGAGCCACGCAGTGGCCTGCTGGTGCTGGAGATCCGGGACACCAGCAAGGAGGACCTGGGCCACTATGAGTGTGAGGTGAGGAGGGAGAATGAAGGGAAGTGGTAGGGAACTTGCCATGGGACCACAACCTTGTCATCACCATCAATAACACATGATGTAGAGTGGACACCAGGTTCAGGTCCTGCAGAGTCTATGGCAGAACTTTGAGTCCACTGTCATCATGTCCACGGATGAGACAGAAGATATCAGGTCCACTGCCACTACCATCCATGATGAGGGAGAGAACACATGCTTGCTGTCACCTACCATTCATCATAAGAGATTGTATACCCTGTTTCCCCGAAAGTAAGATATCCCCTGAAAATAAGACCTATTTCTAGTTTTGCCTCTCACTGTAATACAAGGCATCCCCCCGAAAATAAGACCTCCCCGATAATAAGGCCTCCCCCAAACATAAAGCCTCCCCGGAATATAAGGCCTCCGAAGCTACCGTAAGGTGTCTGACTCCTGATTTAAAGAGACCAAGCACTGCCTGAACAGCTCCGGCTGCCCTGCGGCCAATCAGTGAGCTGGTTTGTGATGACTACTACTACCGTACCCATATACAGGTAATAAATTTCCTTTATTTTTTGTTTTTTTGTTGTTGTTGTTCAACAATAAATGGGTACCATATTCTTCTTCATGGAAAAAATAAGACATCCTCTGAAAATAAGACCTAGCGCATCTTTGGGAGCAAAAATTAATATAGGACACTGTCTTATTTTTGGGGAAACGGTAACAGACTTACCAAAGTCTATTCTGAGACAGGAGGCGCCATGAAACTGTCTCCCGCCACCGTGGTGAGAGAGGAGACACCAGACTGACTGTCACTCAACTTCTGATGAGAGGGAACAGCAGGCCACTGTCCCACACCACCCATGATTACAGGAGGGAAATCAGGCAACTGCCACCTCATTTAGGATGAGCTAACAGGACTCCATAAGCGGGGCTCTGGGCAGCATCTGTCCTACCTTTCGTGGTCCAGAAACAGTGTGTGCAGGCTGTGTCTGTCTGGGGCCAGCCTCTTCTCTGATACTAATGCTGGCAGCCTGGGGTGGGCCAGGAGGGGTCTGCACTCAGTGTCAAGATCTCAAGTCAGCTTGGGCCCTGTAAGTTCAATTCGGCCCCATGCTCTAGCCAGTCCTTACATCCCCAAAGAGGTGAGTCAGGCTCCCTGAATTCTAAGTGGCCTTTGCCGTCTGTGTCTGTCCTGCAGCTGGTGAACCGGCTGGGCTCCATACGTGACGGCGTGGAACTGTGCCTGCAAGGCCCTACCTTGCAGGCCAGGGAACCGCACCACCGCCGGGAGCACGTGGCTGTGGTGGAAGGTAAGTGCAGCCGCAGAAAGTCTTGGCCTGGCTGAATTTGCCATACACATGAGCGGGGGTGGGTGGGGTGACACTATCAGTCCTTCCAATCAGGGTGTGCTCCTTGGAGAAGAGGCATTGGACGGAGGGGCTGCAGAGGCCTGACTGGAATAGAAGGTGGGTGGGATGGGGATGATGGGCCATAAACCCAGAACCCGGGCATGGCTAGCCCGACAACTCTAGGCTCAGGGCCCAGGCCTGCTCACCAGCCTGGGGAATAAAGAGTGTGTATAAAGGGCAGACCCAGGCTTGGGCAGCCCACCAGGCAGCGGCCAGCAAGTCCTCGTGGGAGGGGTAGAAGGAACGATAAGAGGGGGCCCTAGCAGAATGTAGGGTGCTGGGCTCCAGCTTGGTTTCCAGAAGGTGGAGCGATGTTCTGGTTCTGTTCCTCCATACTAGGCAGGCTGTCCATGTTGTGTATCCCTGGCCTGGGGCTGTCCTTGGAGTCCTGGGAGGGGAAGAGGTAGACCAAACTATAGAATGGGCCTCATTTGGGAAGGTGTGTTTCTGGCAGGAGGCGAAGGGCAGGGAAGTGCCTCATTCTTCCACTCACACACACTGTGACCCCAGGGTCCCAGCTGGGCCTGGCTGAGGATGGCCAGGATGGGGAGGAGGGCAGCTCACATCTATCCTGGGCCTGATCAGTCTGAGAGAGCAGCCTTTTGGGGCTCACAGAGCAGGCTGCCACCATGGGGAGAGCTTCTCCATCTGAGCTCCCTCACCTAGAAGGGGCTCTCTGGAAGGTGGTGGGCTTCCTGTCTCTGGAGACATGCAAGGACAGGCTGGGGCTGGGCCAACACCTGGTGGAGCTGCAACTCCCATAGTAGGACAAGTTGAAATGTGTGTCCTCTCAAATTCTGAAAGTTGGCTGCTGTGATCCTTGGCCACTAGACCCAGTCCCTCCCAGGACCCAGCGTCTGGGGGCCACTGTCTGTTTGGATGCTCACAGAGTCGGCCATCTAGAGTTTAGAACTTGGCCTCACGAAGACCCATCCTTCCCTTGTGGACAAGAGTTCTGGTTTCCGGTTCCCCATAGGGCTGCCTGCACTGCTGGCCAGTTCTGCCAGAGGACAGGGCTATCTCTGGCACCTTCCTTCCTGCTGGTGGCATCTCCAGGGGATGTGCTGAGCAGGGGGCTTGGAGCTCCTTCTCGGCTGGGGATAAGCACGTCCTATAGAGCCGTTCTCTTCACTGTCATGGTGGATCTTTTCAATGTTCTGTGACTGGCCTCCAGTGCGGACAAGTGTTGTGCCTCACTCAGGGAGATGGCCAGTCCTCACAGACCCTGGAGGTGGAGCCAGCCACCTCCTGCTTTCTAACCCTGACCTGCTGCTTTATCGATAACCTGGTGGCCCGCAGCCAGCTGGCCCTGTGGAGTGGACGCTGCCCCCTCGCTTATGAAGCTGCACTGGACTGGAAGTCCTGCTTTGCACATCTGCATTTCTCCCATGGTTGCCAGTACTCACCAGGGCCCAGGGCCTATCAGGCTGCAGTTAGGTCAGGAACAAAGCCATCCAGGGGTGCCAGGCCAGGACTCTTAAAAATAGCAGGACAGGCCCATAAGGGAGGATGAGAGGCAGAGGCCTGGTTCTCCCATTGCTCTGTGCACAGAGTCTGCCTGGAGGCACCCAACAGGCTGGCTTTCTGGACCCAGATTAGACAAATACATGGCATTTTGTCTGAACCCATTCTCTCCCAGCAGGCTGCCCTCTCTCCAGGAAGCAGCTTGCACAAACACGCACATGCATGCATACACATACACCTGCATGCATACCTGCACAGGCACACAGATACACACATGTGTGCACACACAGTAAATGTGACCCCCAAGTGCCACACAGACTCAGCTAGGTACATTTAATTCACATGCACCTAATCAGAAAAAGTTTAAAATGCGCTTGATTGCCTAAGGTGAAGCCTTACTCCATGTGGCTCTGCAGCAAAGCAGAGCCTCCCTTTCAACTTACACAGGATGGTGAGAGGGGATGCTGAGATTTGAGGGTGCTGGTAGCCGGTGACATTCTGTCCAGGTGGGCAAGACTGGGTGGCACATCCCTGAGTCAAGCCTGATCCAGCCCAGAAGCTGCAGAAAAAGAGGCCTTCAGATGATGGACATAACTGTTGCCTGGCCCCAGACAAGTCCTGTTCTGTCTCTGGGACTTGGGTCCCCCATCACAAGACAAGAATCACAGGCTTGATCCTGCTGCTCCAGGGAGGAGGAAAGCTAGGCACTCCAGTGGGGAGACATAGGTTGCCCAGGCATCTACAGGCTGCTTCCCATGGGCCTTTGTGTTCTCCTGCTGTGGAGCTCAGATGCACCTCCTCCAGGACTCCAGCTACTCTCTCCTAGAGACACCTTTGGTCTTTAGGGTTTTTTGTTTTGTTTTGTTTTGGTTTTTTTTTTCTGTAAAATGGGCATCAGCTATCATGGTTCTAGTTTGGCTGCAGCCAAAGGCTATTCCTCCCCCTCTCTAGACCTCAGTTTCTATATCTGAGAAGTAGGACTTGAGGCCTGACAAATTCCCGGGCTTCCCTAGGCACATAGCTGAAGGAGAAGCTGGGGTTTCTGTGTGGGCAGCCTAGGAAAGGGCCTTGCTCTATCTGAAGCTCCTGCAAGACCCTCAAGAGGGATAGGTCCTACTCTCCTGGAGCATGCATTACCACACCACTCAAGGCAGACAGATCAGCAGTTCAATGAGGGAACTGGAGCTCTAAGCTGAGACAGTGTCCCAGGGGCACACAGCCCGGCAGGACTTGGACCCGGTGCTTCTAAGCTAAGCGGGCTATTACACTGCCATGCCACTTAGCTAGCTCGGCCCTACATGCTGACTGATCTGTAACCCTCGCTATTCCGACTGTTTTCTTTGTAGTCACTGAGCAGGAGACTAAAGTCCCCAAGAAAACCGTCATCATGTAAGTGCAGGCGTGTTCCTAACCCTCCTTCTGACTGCCTGACTGCCGTGCCACCTGCATGCCCACTAACCCACCTAGACCTTGACTGTGTGGTCTGGTACCTGCTTGCCTGACTGCCCGCCCTCACTGCTGCCTTTGCTTGCCACACAGACTGCCAGCACTTTTCAGGTACTCCCAGGGAGTTCACTCCCCTGGGACTTGGCTACCTTCACACTCAGAGCTTTCTCTTTCAGGGCCTCAGAATCCTCTCCATGGCTGCACTGCCTCAGGAGGGTAGACTTACTCTGCACACTTCACAGTGTCTCACCTAGAGTCACACCTGTTAGGGTAGACCTGAGACTGACAACTGTGTCCTGCTGGGCCAGAGGCATATTTCTACCCTTCAACACCCTGGGACCTAGGGTGTTATTGAGCAACAGAATTTCCTGTGAGGATGGAAATATTACATGTTTACAGTGTCTACCACAGCTACATGTGACTGTTGGGCATTTAAAATGTATCTAGTACAAATAAAGAACTGAATTTTAAATTTAGCTTTCCCTAACTTGACTTTAATTAAAATGGTGTAACCATAGTTCTGGAGCCCTTAGACATCTCCAAGTCCAACCCTCACATTTGGAAGATGGGGAAACTGAGGTTCAGGAAAGAAAAGAGGGTTTCTCGGGGTGGCTCATGATTCGAAGCTAACTAAGCATCCATTTCCTGGGCCATGCCCACTGTCCTTCTTCTTCCTTCTGGGCCTTTAAAGCTGAGAAAAAAGACACATAGTTGTTGATATTTAAATAACACAAGAGGTCCAGAGCTATTTGAAGCCACGGAGGGCGGGATTGGTTTTGACCTGGACAATCTGAAAGGACTTCCAATAGGAGATGCGAGCAGGTAGATGTGGTGGAAAAGCTTGCAAAAGCCAGGAGGCAAGAAAGGCGATCATTTCCTAAGGCCAGGTGACTGAGAACTCCAGGATGGCAACCTCTTAGCTCCCCAAGGGCCTCACTCTTAAAGGGCCTACAGTTAGTCATGCTGATAGAGAATCCCATATTCACACATTTGATAAGGTCCTTCTCCCACAAAGGAGGTCACCACCCATAATATATGGGGCTGCCTGGGGCAGCAATGAACACCCCATCTCTGGAGGTATGCAACTACTCTGGAACTTTACATAGATCAACTCTACATTTCATCCATGAGAGGAGCATTGCTATTTTCACATTTTATGGTTGACATATTGAGGAGCAGAGATGGGCCAGGCAGCCCTATGTGGCAGGGGGCAGAGGGCAGTCAGAGAGGACTCATGCCAATGGGAGCCTGGACTAGGTGACTGGACTTTAGTTGCATTCATGATGGTAGCAACTTTCACCCCACAAGGTGTGTACCCGTTCAGCTTGGGAAGTGGAGGGAGGCAACTACCTGGCACAGCATGCTCCTACCAGGGGCACACCACACTGTGAGGGGTACTGTCCACTCCCGTAAAAGGGGGCCAGACCCATCCCCATATGTACTCACATGCAACTGGCCTTGAGTTCTTCTCCCCCCACTCCATTTGGAAGATGGGGCCCAGGAAGGGGAAGAGCTTGTCTGAGGTCACAAAGCCTATGACAGCAGAGTCACACCAAGTCACTACCAGACCAAGAGGCCAGAAACCCAGACTGCAGGTCGGGGCTCTGACAACTTTTTCACACCTGCACCTAAAGCATCAACTGCCCAGTCTGTCCCTAACTCAAGATCACTGAGGTACCTGCCCTCTGAGAACTTGCTAGACACCCCACCCCATGATACAAAGCACACAACTCTGGTGGGATGGACAAGGAGGAGGACTATGGGGCAGTGTCCTTGCATGCTTGCCATTAGCTCTGAGAGGAGGACTGGCATCCAAAATAAGACAACTATAATCAGGGAATATTACCCACTGGGACTTACAAACTAGACTTGGTCTGGGGTTTGGAGGCACCTGTGTGATGCAGTGATGCCTCAACTCTTATTTGAGGTCTGCACACCAGAGCCCATGGTTGATCAGATGAGACTTTGTGTTTGTTTCTTTGGTTCTCTGGCTGGGGGTTCTAGAGATAGGGCTCCAGTGCATGTGTAGGAGCTTATGTAGTTTCACCCTTTGCTTGCTGGTACATTAACCTGATCTCTCCTGCTGGCCCTGCATGTGCTGGTGGTATGGGTGGCAAGCCAGGCTGCAGATCTTCGTGCCATCTCCTCTCGGCCCTCTCCCTGCAGAGAGGAGACCATCACCACCGTGGTGAAGAGCCCGCGTGGCCGCCTCAAGTCCCCCAGCAAGTCTCCCTCCCTCTCGCCTTCCCGGCACCGTGCCAGTTCACCCAGGTCAGGCCTGTCGGCCCCTGGGGCTGGCCAACTTCGAAGGCCTGGGGAGGAGCCAGGCAGGAAGCCCCCTGTACCCATGCTATATGTGACAGAGCCCGGAGCCCACACGCCAGCCCTGCCCAAGGGCACTGGGCCCAGGCCCAAGTGGGTGGAGGTCGAGGAGACCATCGAAGTCCAGGTGAAGAAAACAGGCTCAAGGGGTGCCTCTCCAGCTAGAGAGGTCCCAGGCAGCTCAACAGGGCTCCTCTTCACGCTTCCTGGTGGGACTCCCGGAGGAGACCCTAACACAAACAACTCCAACAACAAGCTGCTGGCCCAGGAGCCCCTGACCCAGGGCCGAGTCTTCTGTGTGGACACTGGGCTGGAGACCCATGAGCTGTCCCCTCCCGGGGCCATCGAAGAGGAGGGCCCCCTGGAGATGCAGGAGGGGAGAGATGTCCACCTGATGGAGGAGCCCCTGGGCGCCGAGGACTTTCGGGGCTGTGACCCCAAGATCCTCACACGTGATGGCTGTGTTCTGACACTGGCTGACCTGGAGGATTACATGCCCCAGGAAGGGGAGACCTTCGGCTGCAGCAGCCCCATGTCCAGTGTCTCCGACGACCCACCCTGTGAGGTCTCGGTGCTCCAGAGAGAGATCAGTGAGCCTACTGTGGGACAGCCCATCCTGCTCGACGTGTGGCGCCTGCCAGGCCCCCGAGGCCCGCCTGGCTTCTTCAGCTGCTTGCCCCAGGGGACTGCTCTGTCGGGGCCCCAGGTCTTCCACCCTGTTGGCGTCTTCCGGGCTAGGGGTGCCACATCCTTCTGCACCCAAGTCCATCGCTCTGCGGACAGTGGCCAGAGCAGCTTCAAAACGGAGGTTTCCACCCATACAGTCAGCTTTGGGACAGTGGGTGAGACAGTCACCCTGCACATTCGGCCTGATGGTGATGAGGACCCCAGCCCCTCTCAGGGCTGAGACTGGGATGCGCTAGACCATCAAGGGCACACGCGGCTGCGGGGTGAGACGTTGACTCTCTCAGAGCCAGTTTACTGCTGACAGGGCTGCATGAGAGCAGCAGAAAGAGGGGCATGGCCTTGGGGCCAAGGACCCTGCCTGACACCAGCACTATTTGCTTCACAGCTGCCATGGGTTTTGAGCTCAGGAGAGGGGCCTGAAGCCAGCACCTCAGGACATGTACAATAACCACCCCCTACTCTCCAGCAACTCGGGACTTCGGCTGCCTGTCCCCCCGGGGTCTTCAGCTGAGGACACTGTCTGCACAGCTGTAATTCAGATTACCGAGAGCTGGGGGAGTCATGGGGAGTGGGGAGCAGCAGGTAGACTTGGTCTGGGCTGTGGCCTCCCATCTCTCTGCTGTGGCACACCCCTGCCCCACGCCCGGGCTGCCCCCATCTCAATGGGGGCTTGTTGGGGGACATCTTCCCATGGACACTTTTCCCATCCTCCAGGAAGGCCCACTGGGTGCCCTCTGCAGACTTTCCAGGCCTCCCCTGCAGCATGGGCCAGGGTCTGGGGTAGGAAGCAGTCCCTGCTGGTTGACTCTGTGATGATAATAAACTGGCTCCCACACTCTGCATTCTGCTCCTTCTTGCTTCTTCCAATGGCTCTGGAACTTGGGCGGTAGAGGCCCTCTAGGCCTAGCCCTGGGGACCAACCCGAGGGCAGCCCAGGCCCCCTCTGCTGCAGCCTTGGGTGGGTCCAGGCCGTCTGAGGTCCCTGGGTGGAGGCAGCGCACTCGCCTGACCAGCCTGCCAGCACTTGAGCAGGCCGGCCTTTCTGCCCCTGTGCAGCCAGGCTGTTGTCAGGACAGACAATGGGGGTGTGAAGTGTGTGGGGTCCTTCTTGGAGTGAGAAAGGACAGGGTGAGTACCCTAATGCTGGAGAGAGTCCTGGAGCAGGGGAGGGCTCTAGGCAGGAGGACCAGCTGGAAATGGAGCAGTGGGCATGACTGTCAGACTACTGTGATGCCATCTGGGGCTGGCAGCCAGGCAGAGGGAGGGGCTGCACACAAGGCCGAGGGAAGGGAGAGTCTGGTGGTTCCCTCGGGAAGAGGTGGGGGATGTGTTGGAGACCAGGACAGAGCCAGATGAGGGTGCAATGACCTGGGCCAGCCAGGCTACACTTAGAGGGAAGGGCAGATAGGCCCTCTGGTGGAGTCCCATCCTAGGTTGGGGACAGGGTCTGCTATGGGAGGGCAGTAAGGAAGCCCACCCTTTGTGGATCCCCAGGCCCCTCATTGGGCTGCAGGTTTCCCTGTATTATGGGACTGGGTCTACTGGGCCTGGGGTCCAGAGTGAGCCATGAGGGAGGCCAGCACAGGATGAAGGATGGCAAGAACTGAGACCTTGGGTGCGACGGGGCATATGGAGGGTGACCAGGCTCAGCTGTTCCTGAGGAGTTGATGTTCTCGTGAAGGCATCTGGGCATAAGTGCAGGAGTGGTGGAGCTCGCTCTTAGTGCCCTGGGCACCATCTCTGCCCATTTCCAGGCCCCCCTCTCTCTCAGGAGCTTCCCCCTCCAGTGCCTTCTGAGAGAGGAGTGGTGGGTGGGAAGGCAGCCTGTTCGTCTTACCTGGGCATCTCTAAGGACTGACATAGTTTCCTGAAGCCCCCACTCAGGGCCCCGGCATGTCTCACCCCTACAGGCTGACCCACTTTTCCCATAGGTGCTGCTGTTGCACCCCCAACTTCCCTGGAGCAAGTGGACCAGAGCACATCTGTCCAGAGGACACTGGTGGGCCCGGAGGCTCCAGGAACCTCTGCAGGGGACCACACTGGCCTGCGCCCCAGGGAGCCACTTGCTCTCCAGGAGGCCAGTGCCCTGCTCCTAGGCACTGAGGCTGCAGATGAATCTGGTGAGGCCCAGTGGCAAGCTGACTGCCAAGTACCACCTGCTCCCAGACCCCCTCCTCTGTGCCGACCCAAGCCTTGGTTGTCATGGGTGCTCATCTTGTGGGGGTGAAGTGGAAGAACCCTGGGGACCCAGGTATCACTGGGATCCTTGCACTGTGGCCCTGGGCAAGGCCCACCCCTTACTCAGACTGTCACCCATGTACGAAACTAGGCAGGGGGTAATTCAGGCAGATTCCCACCCTTAGTACATCTGTCCTGCGTGTCAGAGGCCTAGGTCAGAGCCCAGGGGTCCCACCAGGAGAGGGAAGTGGGGGAAGAGAAGAGGAAGGAGGAGGGCACCTTGTCCCTGTCAGATGCAACCCCAGGAATGCTACTGAGGGGGACCTCTCTACAGAGGCTGCCGCATCCCCTTGTGCGATGGGGTGTGGGGAAGGTAGGCAGCCTCAGGGTGGCCCCGGGTTCCTGGCTAGGACAGGTGGGTGCTCTGGAGGAGGTGCATATGCGCAGCAAGAGTCTGAGGTTTGGGGACACAGACCCTGTACCCTGCTCTGCCTGTGCTCCCACCCTCTGGGCCCTGGAGGGTGACAAGGACACTTCATTGGGGACAGTCCCTAGCGCATCCCAGGCTCTGTCTCACTAGACCCTGGCGTCCCACCAGCAGAGTCCAGGAAGGTGCCGGAGTCTCTCCCTCCTGAGAGCCAGGATCAGGACTCGGGGGCTCCTGCCTCGACTCATGAACACATGGTGCCCATCAGGTAATATCCCTGGCACAGTGGGCGGGGCATTCTATGAGGGGACATCTGGGAGCAGGGCAGGACGACTAGGAAGTGGGTTCACAACACCCAAGGACATTCCTCATTAGCTCTACCCCAGCCAAAGGGCAGTGCAAGGAGGAGAGGCCACTCTCGGGGCAAGAGGTGTTGGGGGAGCCACTCCACACGTAGGGCTGGGTACTGTCTCTGCGTTCCTTCTCATGCAGTCTGCTGCAGCCCATGGTGAGGGTGGGGCAGGAACCCATCTTGCCACCAGGGTCAGTGTCCAGCCCCAGAAGTGGATGGATAGCAGACAATTCACCCCTCTGTGTGACCCCAGGATGGAGAGCGTGGTCTGGCCAGGGACAGAGGCCCATGAGCTCTGGGATGTCTGCAGCCACGTGTTCACAGAGACCATGCACCGGACATACGTGTACAAGCCCAGCGACCCGGGTGCCGCAGCAAGTAGGCTACATGTGTGCCCACCGTGCAGTTGGCTGGGGACACTTGCACAGAGGAGCCATCCGATGGGTGCCAGCCTGCTGTGTCCGCCCCTGCCACACCAGCCTCTGAGTCCCCTCCAAGGACATTCCTGGGAGGGAGCACAGGCAGCAGCTCCTGGATGTCCTCTCCGCAGCCTGAGTTAGCATGAGCCAGGGCCCAGTAGGGAGAGGGTGCTCAGAGACGCCTCCTCACTGCTCGGAGCCTGCGAGGCATCAGGAGGGGTTGCCTTCACCTGGGAGGCCAAGGGGATCTGTCACTGGAGGGCCTCAGGGCCTTGAGATACCTGGGGTGCCCGATGTGCCTGGGGTCTCTTCCAACCCCCTAGGGGTCTCAATGCAGGCCCCCCTCCCAGACTGCATTGTGGGCTGCGGTTGGTGGCCGTGTTGTGCAGCCTGGACTGCTCCTCACAGTTTTCCTCCTCCCTCCAGGGCCCCCGTCCATGCAGGTCACCATTGAGGATGTGCAGGCACAGGGAGGCAGCACAGCACAATTCCAGGCAGTCATCGAGGGCAACCCTCAGCCCACAGTGACCTGGTATAAGGTAGAGATGCGTGTGGTGGGGACCCTGTGAATCTGGAGGAAGAGTGTGAAATCCCCCACTGGACATGGCATGTCACCCCCAGAAGACAGGGTGGGCCCCATGTCTGGGTTCAGGGCTGGGCTGATGGCCGCCCACCACCTGTGCCTCCAGGACAGCGTCCAGCTGGTGGACAGTGCACGGCTCAGCCAGCAGCAGGAAGGGACAACTTACTCCCTGGTACTGAGGGATGTGGCCCAGCACGATGCCGGGGTCTACACCTGCCTGGCCCAAAACGCTGGTGGCCAGGTGCTATGCAAGGCGGAGCTGCTGGTACACGGAGGTGAATGAGGGAACCCTTCCCAGGTCCCAGTCCGGCTTCCTGCAGGCATGGGCTCCTGTGAGCTCCCACAGGCTTGGGCACAGGGAACTGCCCCACAGATACTACGGAGTTGGGGGACAGTGAGATGGGGTGGTGATCTTTGTCCACACTAGCAACTGACTGCTCCCTGGCTATAGGAGCCAGTGATCGGGGCTCGGAGAAGCAAAGCTATCGGAGAAAACTGCACTCTTTCTACGAAGTCAAGGAAGAGATTGGGAGGTATCTCCCCCAGCCTCAGGGGCCTTGCCCCCATCCCTGCCTAGTCCCCCAAACCTGGCCTCCTGTAGTCCCTCACCCAGAATCTCCATCTCCAGTCCCTGGAACCCTGCCCTCTGAAGTCCTGGTCCCCAGAAATCCTTGCCTCCTGAGGACCCCACTTATCAGAGGCTACCCCCTCAGTCCTCTCTGGATTCCCTGGGAACCCTGTTCAGCCCCCAGCCTCTGCTTCTCCCAGAATCCTCACCTCTCAGGAATCTGCCCACCTGTCAACTGAACCCCACCCTTTGGGAGCTCCCATCTCCTGGAAGGCCCCCCCATCCCATCCTTGCCTCTCCATCACCCACTCTCCCATCCTCAGAAGGCCCATACTCTGGGAACCCTACCTCTAGGGAGCCCTTGCCTCCCAGTACCCGCTTCCCCCAGCCCCTGCCCTCTAAGAACCCCACCTCCCTCCTTGGAGCAGTCTTGGGAGTCAGCGTGGGCTCCCCTCTTCCTAGAGGTGTGTTCGGCTTTGTGAAGAGGGTGCAGCACAAGGGCAACCAGATGTCCTGTGCTGCCAAGTTCATCCCCCTGAGGAGCAGGACGCGCACCCAGGCCTACCGGGAGCGAGATGTGCTCGCAGAGCTGAGCCACCCGCTGATTACAAGGCTGCTGGACCAGTTTGAGACTCGCAAAACTCTCATCCTTGTCCTTGAGCTGTATCCAGCCCCCAGCCCCAAGAGCACAAGGAGGGAGCAAGCCTCAGGAGTGCAGGGGTCCCCTGGCGCTGCAGGCCTGTGATCCTGTTGTCCTCAGTCCTGCTTTCCTAGTGGGGGCAGCCAGCTGGGCCCCCATGTTCCTGTTACAATGCGGTGTGACTAACCAGCCCAGACATGGCCCTGTCCTCATAGCTCACTGCCCCTGGAGTCAGGAATTTGGGCAGAGCTGCATCCTGAGGGTCCAAGACAAGCCTGGGCAGGGCCCCTCCCCTGCTCCATGGCCTCTCTCAGCAGGAGGCCAGGCTGCTTGAATGGCAGCCCTGAGCCCCAAGTGCTGGGATTCTTTCCCTGCCCCCTTTGGGTCTCACCCCACCACTTGTTGAGAGTCTCTGGGTGTCACGTGCTCACCCTTTCTCCACCTCCCCCAATCAACAACTCCTGCCCCTGAAGGGAGTGTGGGCTCTGTGCAGAGTAGAGGATATCTCCACTCCAACTCTGCTACTGGCTACTGGCCTCAGCTCCTCTCCTCAGCCCGGAGGACCCACCTTCCCAGCATGGACCTTCACTTCCACCCCAAGATAAGACTTGCCGTGGGGAGTAGAGCCGGGTGGGTTCCAGGCCCCAAAGCTTTCCTTGACCTGAGCCCCAGGTGCTCATCAGAGGAACTACTGGACCGCCTGTTCAAGAAGAGTGTGGTGACAGAAGCTGAGGTGACTGCAGCCTGAGCTGTTTGCCCAGCCAATAGGCTTGCATGTATAGCCACCAGGCCTCCTACTCCTTCCCCCCACCCCCTGCAGACACAGCCTTCCCTCTTGCACAGTGTGTCCCAACTCAGAGACCTTTTGGGCCTCACAAAGTGTCATAGCTCCTCAGTCAACTCTTGAAGACCTCCTCGCCACTTTCCTCTCCCAGCCTGCACCTGGCCAGTGGGCCAACCCTTGCCTTCCTCTGAAACATCAAGCTTCCTGTTTTGCTCAGATGGCTTCACACATCCAAACCCTCCCCACCTTCAGGGCCCAGAGGAATACTCATGCCCAGGCTCATGGGGGTCTGGTAGATGGGCACAGGGCAGGGAGAAAAGCGGACGGGAAGGAGGAGGTTGAGGCTGACTATCTCACCTGAGCAACCGCCTTTGCCACTATAGGTCAAAGTCTACATCCAGCAGCTGGTGGAGGGGTTGCACTACCTGCACAGCCACAGCATCCTCCACCTGGACATAAAGGTACTTGCTCCACCAACCCTGTGTCCCAGAGCCCTGGGAGGGACAGATGGGAGCCTGGATCCTGCCGGCTGGAAAGGCACAGACCCCCACTTCCAGTTTTCCTATCAGGATTTACTCACTTTGGGGGATGGGAAGCTCACTACTTTACCAGCAGCTCCTGAAGGTGGGATATGGCTCTGATAGAGCAGAGGCTGTCCCCAAATGGAACTGAAACCTGTCCCAGCCCCCACTGGCTTCTTCATCTCATGGGACAGCTCCTCACAGATTCCCTCACAGTTAATCCCCGCCCTTAGACCTGGCAGCCCCAGGAATCACCTCCGTAGATTGAGGCCTTACCCACTCATGACTCTGTCCAACAGCCCCCCAACATCCTGATGGTGCATCCTGCTCGGGAAGACATTAAAATCTGTGACTTTGGCTTTGCCCAAAAAATCACCTTGGCAGAGCCAAAGTATAGCAAGTACGGGTCCCCCGAGTTTGTGTCCCCGGAAATCATCGAGCAGACCCCTGTGAGTGAGGCCTCTGACATCTGGTGAGCGAGTGGGCCCTCTGGAACAAAGCCACCAAGACAGCCCATTTTCCTGTTCTCTGCCTCCCCTCCTCTCAGCTGCCATTCCCCTCACACCCCTGACCCCAGGGGCCAGGCTGGGTGACTCACAGCTGTGATTTTGTTCCCACAGGGCTATGGGGGTCATCTCCTACCTCAGGTGAGCAGACCTGTGCCCCACTCAGAAGAAACCCCAGACCCCACCCGCAGGCCCATGGGAGGGTCCAGGCACTGCTGGACCTCCCCAGATTAGAGACCTGAGACCTAAGGGGCAGCTAGTTTGAAAGCAAGCAGTGGGCAAAACTCGGATAAGGGGTTTGCCCAGGGCTTTTCACCATACCCTGTCCCAGAGGAGTTCTTCCCAGTGGAGTCGTGAGGCACAGCGCCAAGCTGTTTTCTCAAAGGGTCTGGCTGGTTTGTCCAGGGCCCCTTCATAGCAGTTACTGCCCGAGGACGCTGCTGGTGTAGACAGAACCTGGGTCTTTGCAGGTGGAGACCTCTTCCCACCTCAGGCTGAGGCCTGCTGTCCACCCGGCTAACCCTTGATCTCTTCCAGGCTGAGCCCAGATCCCCACTCCAGCCTGAGCCTGCATATCTGGGCAGGTCTGAGACACTTGCTTGGACTCTGAGGGAACTAAGACACCATCCCAGTCAGGGCTCCACCAACCCACCCCATGGGACCCAGAGATCCAGGGTCATGTCTGAGGGCCTGACACTGTGCTTTCAGCTTGACCTGCGTGTCCCCATTTGCGGGCGAGAGTGACCGAGCAACTCTCTTGAACGTGCTGGAGGGGCGGGTGTCCTGGAGCAGCACTGTGGCTGCACACCTCAGCCCGGATGCTCGGGACTTTATCAAGGCTGCCCTGCAGAGGGTCCCTGAGTGAGTGTGCATGCCCTCCTCTCCTATCACCTGTTCAGGAGACCAGCCAACCCCTGGCCTGACCCCTGGCTTGGTCTCCCCACAGAAGCCGGCCCAGTGCAGCCCAGTGCCTTGCCCACCCCTGGTTCCAGGTGAGTAGGCTGAATCTGGCAGGCCTGGCCAACAGGGAGGAAAAATGGGGCCAAGAGGGGTGGGGCCTATCTGACTCTAGGGAAAACCAGGGTCTCCCCCAACACACATGGATTCCTTCCCCGTCCCCCCACACCCCCCGGCCCCGCTGCCCTGCAGAAGTCCCTGCCAGCAGAGGAGGCCCACTTCATCAACACCAAGCAACTCAAGTTCCTCTTGGCCCGCAGCCGCTGGCAGGTGAGCCAGGCCACAGTGCGGGGGTGGGACCCCAGGGGCCCCAGGGATGGGCACTGCAGGATGGCTGAGGGGTGGGCAGGGAGGGGTCTGGAGGCAGGTTGGGGGAACTACGGTCCCAGGGCTGGCTGTGCACAGGGAGACAGGGGCTGGGCATCCTTTTTTTCAGAATCTGTGTTCCCTGTGCTGACGGGACATAAACACAGAATCCTGGGTGTAGGGAATGAGGAAAGGGGCTTTTTAACGCCCCCCATCTCCTGATTCCCTATCTGGGGGCACCAGAGCTGGGAGGCACTGGGCGCTGGCTGATGCCCCTCGTCCCCGCGTCCCCCAGCGCTCCCTGATGAGCTACAAGTCCATCCTGGTGATGCGCTCCATCCCGGAGCTGCTCCAGGGCCCGCCCGACAGCCCGTCCCTCGGCGTGGCCCGGCACCTGCGTGGCGACGCCAGCGCCTCTTCCAGCAGTTCCTCATCCTCCGACAACGAGCTGGCGCCCTTTGCCTGGGCCAAGTCACTGCCACCCTCCCCGGTGACGCACTCCCCTCTGGTGCAACCGCGAGGGTTTCTGCGGCCATCGGCCAGCCTGCCCGAGGAGGCCGAGGCCTGTCCTCCCCATGAGGCCGCGCCTCGGCCCTCGACGCCCAGGGGCGCAGAGCCCGCAGCAGCCCCGGGCTGCGTGCCCCGGCAGAGCGTCATCCGCAGCCTGTTCTACCAGCAAGCCGACCAGAGTCCGCAGCGTGGGGCCCTGGCCACGGGCAGGCGGGTTTCTGCCCGGCGGAGGCACCTGCTCAAGGGCGGCTACTTCTCGGGCGCCGTGTCTGGCCTGCGCGAGCCGCTGCTGGAGCACCATGCGCTGGAGGAGGCGGCCGTCCGAGAGGAGCGGGCTGCTCTGGCGACCACCGCACCCTCCTTGGAGACTTCCCCGCACCCGCCCAGCGCCAGCACCTGCGCCCCCAGAGGCCCCTTCCCCAGCCATTCCCTAGGCTCTGACTGTCCCCTTGGGGCTGGCCCCTCTGGAGAGGCCTGCCATGAGGGGCAGGGTCCCTCACCCATCCTCCGGGTAGAGGAGAGCATGCCCAGAGAGGTGGAAGGGCAGAGACCATTTTCATCTACTGGTGGAGATTCATGCCTTGCTGAGCAAGAGGGGTCCTCCCAGGACAGCTGTGGGGGTCAGCCAGCTCTTTTTTGTCACCCTCAGAGGGGTCCTGCCACCAGGAAGGGCTCTGATGCCCCTGAGGCTGTTGCACCCCAAGCTCCTGGCTCCTTTCCTCTCTTGGCAACCCCAAGCGCCTTCCTCTCCCGGGGACTGCAAGCTCCCTCCTCCTTAGTTCAAGCAAGCCTCCAGTCAGGCCCTAAGAGGGGACTGGAGGCCACCCTGTTCCCTGGGAGGCCCAGTCTGCCCAGCTCTCCAGGACCAGCCCCCCCATCTGGCATGGAACCCAGCTCCTTCCTGGACACTGAGGATGTAGCCCAGGAGACAGAGGGCCTGTGGGAGTCTGAGCCCAGCCCACTTCACCCTCAGGAGCAGGCGACCTCGAGAAAGTTCTCCCTGGGGCATCATGGAGGTTATGCAGGGCTGGCTGGCTATGGTGCCTTTGCCTTTGGTGGGGATGCGGGAGGCATGCTGGGACAGGGACCCCTGTGGGCCCGGATGACCTGGGCCACCTCTCAGTCCTTGGAGGAACAGGAAGAAACAGGGGCAGAGAGCCCACTCCCTCAGGCCAGCATGGTGCCCTTGCCTGAGGGCAGCGGGGGCAGGGGATCCCAGGTATCGCTGGTGCAGATCCAGGACCTGTCAGGGGACATGGAGGCAGCAGACACCATGTCTCTGGATATATCAGAGGTGGAGCCTGCTTACCTCAACCTATCAGACCTGTACGACATCAAGTACCTTCCCTTTGAGTTCATGCTCTTCAGGAAGATGCCCAAGCCAGAACTGCCACTATCCCTGGCGTCGGAGACCAGGGAGGTGCTGGCTGAGCTCCCAGAAACCACGTGGTCTTGGCTGGGCAGGCTGGGCCTGCCTGCCAGCCTGGAGATCAGGGAAGAGCTGGAGGACAGAGAGGTCCTGTTCAGGGAGGCAGATGGCAGCAGGAAGCGCAAGTGGTCACCCACCTCCAGTGGCCCCTTGCGCCTCCCTGGGAAGCATGCCCTGCTGGAAGAGTCTGTGGAACTGGGGCTGCGCCAGAGGGTGAGGGCCTCAGTGGCCCATATCTCCAGCCTCCTGAGAGGCAGGCCTCAAGGTGACTTCCCCCTCCCCATCATGGGGGCTTCTGGGTCTGGCCAGGTGTGCCCTCTCTGAACTTTGGGGCACCTTGCACACATGCCCAGGAATCGCAGCTCAGGAGCCTACCAGAGGCAGGAAGCCCTCCCTACCTTTCCTGTGCCTGTGCTGCCCACACCCCATGCACATGGGCTTCTGTTCCCAAAGTCACCTTCTTGGCTTCATCCCCTTCTATGTGCCTCTGAGCCCTAGTGCTGGGACCTGGAGCAACTGTAGGGGTTACACTCCCGTGGAGAGGATTCTTCCAGGGCCAGTCTTCCTGACCCCTGACCCCACTGACCCCACCCAACCCCAGATCTCAGCCAGAACTTCCTGGTACCTATGCTCCTGAGCTGCTGGCCTTACTTGCCAGAGGTCCTCCCACCCAGAATGGACAGATGCTGACAGGCTATGGACAGGGTGGACTCCACAGCAGATTTAGTTTGTTTCCCCAAAAACTACCCCTAGGATCTGGGCTTTTCTGTGACATGGGAATCTGGCAGTGGGTGGTAGGTGGCCCCAGAGTCCTCCTCCCATGCTCCTGATGGCAGTGCCAGGCAGCCTCTTGGTGTGACCTCCCTTGGTCCTGTCCTCCATGCAGGTCCAGAGAAGGAGGGTCCCCCTAGGAAAAAGCCAGGCCTAGTTTCCTTCCGGCTGTCAGGTCTGAAGAGCAGAGACCAAGGTGAATGTGCTTCCTGGGACTGGTTCTCCCTGCAGCCCAGGAGACCACCGTGACCAGGCCAACAGGGGGCAAGCTAAAACCCATAGTGATGAGCCCAGATGGGGGTGCTCGGCTCCCTAGTGGTGGGGACTGAGCTGCCTGGAGGAGGTGCTAGTGTTGAAGATGAACTGGGTGAGGGTGGGCTTCTCTCTAGTATCCCCGCCTTGGGTTTTACGTTTTGGCCTGGGATCACCTCTGACATTTGGTCCACCTCCTTTCTCCAGCGCCATCCTTCCTAAGGGAACTTGCAGATGAGACAGTGGTTCTGGGCCAGTCTGTGACTCTTGCCTGCCAAGTGTCGGCCCAGCCAGCTGCCCAGGCCACCTGGAATAAAGGTAAGAGGTATTCTGGTGTCGGGTGGGGGGTGCGGGGGAGGTGGGCAGGTGGCAGGAAGGCAGGGGGTATTCCTTGACTTCATGACCATCAACTTGCAGGGAAACTGAGACCCAGATAGGGTGTGGGGCTGGGTGTTTTGAGCTGCCCCCCAGGCTTGCTTTGTCCCAATGCAGATGGGGTCATCCTGGAGAGCAGCAGCCGACTCCTCATCTCCTCCACACTAAAGAACTTCCACCTTCTGACCATCCTGGTGGTGACCACTGAGGACCTAGGCGTGTACACATGCAGCGTGCACAATGCGCTGGGCATGGCAACCACTACAGCTGTCCTCCGAAAGGCAGGTATGTGGGCCTCTCCAGGCCACCTCAGCAGGGACTGGGAGAGGAACCCCTCCAGGCTATCACCTCCTTCCTGAGTTTCCAATGGGGCAGGCAGGCCCAGCTCTTAGACCTCACTGGTCCCTAGAGGGGATCAGTTGCCCTGCTCTTACCACTCAGCCAACCTGAGGCATCTCTTACTAGAACTTGGGGTGGGCAGGGGCCTGTGAGTGAGGGCCACTCCATGTGCTCCTGGACATTCACTAGATGAAGGAAACCTGTGGTCAGGCAGGCAGACTCCTCCTGAGCCTCCAGCAGGAGAGGCACCGCGTCCCTCTGCCAGGCAGCACTGGAATGGGACCCTGGAATCTATGGGACCAGGGGAGGGTGGGCTCAGGGCTGGACAGTAGGATGCAGGGGTGGGGACAGGAGCTCAGAGCTGCATGGGCCGCCCCTGGAAGCCCACCTCAGACCCCTGATTATGGGCTCTGCAGAGCGCCCCTCGTCCTCCCCGCGCCCAGACATTGGGGAGGTATATACTGATGGGGTCTTGCTGGTCTGGAAGCCCATGGAGTCCTATGGCCCTGTGACCTACATCGTGCAGTGCAGCCTGGAAGGTAGGGCTGTGCCTGTGCCAGCGACTCCTAGGGGGCCCCCGTGGCTACCGGGGGAGAGGGGGTGGTGCAGGAAGTACCAGGCCACTCTGTGCTTCTGGGCACCCAGGGGGGAAGTACTGGCCCTCTCTGTGCTCCTGGGTAGCCTTCCTCGGGGAGGAGTTTCTCCATCTGGGACTCCGGTGGGAAGCCCTCAAGTTACCCCTCACCCGCTCTGTGTGGCCAGGTGGCAGTTGGAGCACGCTGGCCTCAGACATCTTTGATTGCTGCTACCTGGCCAGCAAGCTCTCCAGAGGCGGTGTGTATGCCTTTCGGACTGCGTGCGTCAGCAAGGCCGGCATGGGTCCCTACAGCAGCCCCTCTGAGCAGGTCCACCTGGGAGGACCCAGGCACCTGGGTGAGCCTCTGCAGGACCTGGTGGGTGTCGGGTGGCAGTCCCTTTGGGATTGCCCTGCCACCTCACCTTCACCAAAATACATACAGTCACTAGGGAGGTTTGTTCTGGCTAGTATGCTGCCTCTCCTACCTCCCCAATGGTCTAAAGAATGAGAGGCCAAGTGTGGATTTAAAGGGTGCCAGGGAAGGGGTGCGAGGAGATAAGATTGGGGAGCTGGGGCTAGTGGGAGTCACCGGCTTCTCTTCCCACAGCCTCTGAGGAGAGCTGCCCTGCACCACCAGCCCAGCCGCTCCTCAGCCCACAGACCTTTGCCTTCCAAACACAGATCCGAAGGTATGGCAGCTCGCCAGCATCTGCACCCACTCCTTCCTTGCTGGGCTTCCCCCTGAAGCTCTGAGAGTGTGAAGGGGCTGCAGGAGGGCACATGGGGGACAGGAGGTGTCCTCAGTAACCTGGCCTGTGCCTCTTCACCAGGGGTCGCTTCAGCGTGGTGCGGCAGTGCCGGGAGAAGGCCAGTGGGCGGGAGCTGGCCGCCAAGATCATCCCCTACCGCCCAGAGGACAGGACGGCTGTGCTTAGCGAGTATGAGGCCCTCAAGGGCCTGTGCAACCCACACTTGGCCCAGCTGCAGGCTGCCTACCTCAGCCCCCGGCACCTGGTCCTCATCCTGGAGCTGTGCTCAGGGCCCGAGCTGCTACCCTGCCTGGCGGAGCGGTGAGGGGCCACCTGGTCTGGATGCAGGGCTGGGGGAGGAGGAGCATAGTGTGGGAGCTCACTTCCTGGCTGGCCTCCACCTCCACCGGGAAGTGGGAAGCGGCTCAGCAGAAACCCACCAAGCTGAGCCCTCCCCATGCGCTCCCAGGGCCTCCTATTCAGAATCTGAGGTGAAGGACTACCTGTGGCAGATGCTGAGCGCCACCCAGTACCTGCACGCACAGCACATCCTGCATCTGGACCTCAGGTCTGAGAACATGATAGTCACGGAGTACAATCTGCTCAAGGTGGTCGACTTGGGCAATGCTCAGAGCCTCACCCAGGAAAGGATCCTGCCCTCAGAGAGGTTCAGAGATTACGTGGAGACAATGGGTGCGTGGGGTAGGAGGTGGGCCAGGAGCCAGTCCTTCCCTCAGTCCTGCCTCGAGGCCTCACCTGTGCCCCCGCTTTCCCAGCCCCAGAGCTCCTGGAAGGCCAGAGTGCCGTCCCACAGACTGACATCTGGGCCATCGGTGTGACAGCATTCATTATGTGAGTTGCCACGTGATGGGCACGGGAGGAAGGGGTGGGGGGGTTGTGGGAACTAGTATGGGATCCATGAGGATGACCTCAGACTCCCTTGTGACCTGAGTCCCCTACCCCACTCCCCCGCAGGTTGAGTGCTGAGTATCCATTGAGCAGCGAGGGCACTCGAGGAATGCAGAAAGGCTTGCGCAAAGGGCTCATCTTGCTGAGTCGCTGCTACGCAGGGCTGTCCGGGGGAGCCGTGGCCTTCCTGCAGAGCACATTGTGTGCGCACCCCTGGTAAGGTGGATCTATCCCCCAACCCCCACCCTGCCACCCCCAGCTGCCCATCCTGCCCAACCCCCTGTGCCCTGCACCTGCCAGGGCAGGCTGACACCCCACCACCACCACCATTCTTCATGCTCCAGGGGCCGGCCAAGCGCATCCAGCTGCCTGCAGTGCCCATGGCTGACTGAGGAGGGCCCAGCCTGCTCCCAGCCCTCTGCAGTGACTTTCCCCACCACACGTCTACGCGCCTTTGTGCGAGAGCGTGAGAAGAGGCGGGCGCTGCTATACAAGAAGCACAACCAGGCCCAAGTGTGCTGAGTGCTTGGTCCTGCTGAGTATGCGGGGGAGAGGGAAGGGAGGAAGAGGAGTCACACTGCTAGGCCGCACACCTGGCCTGGCCTCCATACGCAGTATATGCACAGACACACCAATAAAAACCAGAACCGCATGAGGCATCATCTATTTCATTCTTTTTGGGGGGAAGAGGGTGAGGGCCCTGCTGGTGTTTGGGGAACCGTCCATTTAGCAGAATTGCGCTTCCTGGTTCATGGATTGAAAGAGCCTGAGGGCAGCCTCACTAGAGGTAACCAGCTTACAGAGCGCCCCCCACCACCTCATGCCACGCAACCTGGCACATTGGTCTCTCAGCCTCAGCCCATCTGCCAGTCCTGAGGCATCTCCACTGGAACTCCTGAGCTTCAAGATGCACAGATTGAATGGTTCCCATGGTGAGCTTCCTGGCCTCTGGTCCTCCATCAAGGCCTCTAAGAAAGGCCACTGCAGCCCTTTCTTGGTTTGAGGCAGGAGGAGCCTGGGAGTGACCAGCCAGGCCACCCAGAGGGATTTGAGAGGTGGGCTCAGAGCTAGGGAAGGTGTTATAGAAGCTGCTGAAGGAGCCTGAGCCACAATGGCTTTTTCCCCCACCCAGATCCTGCCAGATGTTCCTGCTGCCTACAAGAGGAATTCTGTTTGGGAAGTGTGTGGTCCTGAGGTTGCATGAACATGTGTGACCTTGTTTGATCTCCACCAGCTCCAACTCTACTTGCTGTCAGGAATGGTCTCCCCGCACCAGTGCTCCTTCAGGGGCAGTCCACTGTGTACATAGGCAGGGCCTATGTCAGAGCTCTGTGCTGTGGTCCTGTACCCTGGCCATTCCTGTTCAGACACATAGCAAGCACACCTCCAGTCTCAGCCTTCACAGTGCCCCGTGGCATCTGTGCATGAGCCCCTCCTTCCACTCTATCACACACTCACCCAGCCCCAGCTCACCATGTCCAAGAAAGCTAGGCTCTATATTTTGGGACCAGGTGACACTTACATTCTTTTCTTTGGAGGATGCATTTCTTTGGTGGCCTCATCTGTGCTGTGTGCTGGGATGAGCTACTCTTGTCTAATCCTGTAGAGATCAAATTCTGCAAGTTGAGCAAAGCTCTGACTCTCACACTGAGAGACACTTGCTGGGGCTGTACAGAGGCAATGGGTCTTTCAGATCCCCCCAGGAGCTCAGCTTTCCTGGGTCTCTGCTGGGTTGGCCTTGCCTCCTTGAAAGCCCAGCTCTCCTTGTGCATGCTGTCTTGGTACTTGGTACCAGTGCTTCTTGTGAAACAGCTAGTAACTTGCTTAGGATGTGCCCTGGTAACATCCTATAGCACAGGCCATGAACATCCTCACTCACTCCTCCCCTGACTCTCCTCTCCCCTCCTCTTCTTTGGGGTGGCTCTCTCTCTGGCTGAACCTTGCCTGATAAATCCACTCAAACCCAAGTTCCCTCTGTTTTAAGTATTTTATTGGCAGATTGTTTCTAAAGAGCAAATAAAATATACTGCATTTTATTTTATTTTATTATTTTTTTCTTTAGTCTTTTTTTTTAATTTAATAAATCTTTATTGTTCCAATTATTATAATTGTTCCTCTTTCTCTCCCCTGGCATAGCTCCCCTACACCCAGTTCCCACCCCACCCTCTGCCCTTACCTCCCACCACTGTCCTCATCCATAGGTGTACAATTTTTGTCCAGTCTCTTCCCACACCACCCATACCCCCTTCCCCCTGATTCTATGCCCTTGATTCTATTATATTCACCAGATTATTCTGTTCATCAGGTTTTTTATTCACTTGATTTTTAGATTCACTTGATAGATATGTATTTCTTGTTCATAATTTTTATCTTTACCTTTTACTTCTTCTTCCTCTTCTTTTTTTAAAATATATTTTATTGATTTTTTTACAGAGAGGAATGGAGAGGGATAGAGAGTTAGAAACATCGATGAAAGAAAGACATCGATCAGCCGCCTTCTGCACGCCCCCACTGGGGATGTGCCTGCAACCAAGGTTCATGACCCTGACCAGAATCGAAACTGGGACCCTTCAGTCCACAGACAGACGTTCTATCCACTGAGCCAAACTGGTTTTGGCTTCTTCCTCTTCTTAAAGAATACCTTTCATCATTTCATATAATACTGGTTTGGTGTTGATGAACTCCTTTAGCTTTTTCTTATTTGTGAAGCTCTTTGTCTGACCTTCAATTCTGAATGATTGCTTTGCTGGGTAGAGTAATCTTGGTTGTAGGTTCTTGCTCTGCATCACTTTAAATATTTTTTGCCACTCCCATCTGGCCTGCATAGTTTCTGTTAAGAAATCAGCTGACAGTCATATGGGTGTTCCCTTGTAGATAATTAACTGTTTTTCTCTTGCTGCTTTTAATATTCTCTCTTTGTCTTTTACTCTTGGCATTTTAATTATGAGGTGTCTTGGTGTGGTCCTCTTTGGATTCCTTTTGTTTGGGGTTATGTGTGCTTCCTGGACTTGTAAGTCTATTTCTTTCACCAGGTGGGGGAAGTTTTTAGTCATTACTTCTTCAAATAGGTTTTCAGTGTTTTACTTGCTTTCTTCTTCTGGCACCCCCATAATTCAGATGTTGGTACGCTTGAGGTTGTCCCAGAGGTCCCTTACACTATCTTCACATTTTTGGATTCTTTTTCTTTTTGCTTTTCTAGTTGAGTGCTTTTTGCCTCTTTGTATTTAAAATCTTTGACTTGATTCTTGCATTCCTTTAGTCTGCTATTAGGTCTCTGTATAATATTTTTTATTTCAGTCAGTGTGTGTTTAATTTCTAGTTGGTTCTTTTTCATCTCCTCTTGGGTCTCACTAAATTTATCCTTCTTTTCTAGGAAATTCTTAAAAAACTTTATAACCATGGTTTTGAACTCTATATCCAGTCATTTGCTTTCCTCCATTTCTTTTATTTGTGATCTGTTTCTTTGTCTCCACATTTTCGCTGCTTCCCTGAGTTGGTAAAGTAGCTTTGTGTGCTAGGTGTCCTATATGGCAGAGTCTCAGGGCAGAGCAGACAACCTTGGCTTCCCATCAGCCCTGCCCTATGATGCCCCTGGGTCTCTGTGTCCCTCAGTAAACCCTACAAGCACCTCTGGAAGAAAGCTGCACTCAAGTTCCACCCACTGCCAGACAGTCCAGTTTCTCCCCAAATGAGTCTGGGTTCCCAGACTCTCACCTGGAAATGGAGTTCCACACAGTTGGGAGCTTCCATCTCCCTCCTTCTTGAGAAAACCACCATGCACTCAGCAGTCAGTCCTCCCAGCTCACACATGCTTCAGGACCTCTGCCTTCTGCAGCTCCCCTGAGTCTCAGTGTGCTTTTCTCTTTCCTGACAGTCCATAGCCGCCCCCCTGAATGAGTCTGGGTTCCCAGAGTCTTGTCTGGAGTTCAGTGCAGTTGGGGGCTTCCGTCTTCCTCGAGCTTGCAAAAGCCAGATACGCACTCAACAGTCAGTCCTCTCTGGACTTGTGTCTCCGTACCTCAGCCTTTTGCAGCTCCTCTGAGTCTCAATGTGCTTTTCTCTTTCCTTCTAGATGTGAAATTTCCACTCAGTCAATTTTTCTGTGGTTCTGGATGATGTCCATTTTGTCTTTTAGTTGTAGTTTTGAAATGGTTGTTTGAGGCAGCAGTTTAGGTGTTTACCTATGCTGCCATCTTGGCTTCTCAAAATGTACTGCATTTTAAACAGTCACATCATATTTTATTACATACTTTTTCAATTAAGCTTTTATTATGAAAGCATTGTGGAATCACACGCAGTTGAAAGAAATAATACAGAGAACCTAGGAGTCACTTACCCAGGTTCCCCAATGGTGATATTTTGCAAATCTCTAGTGCAATTTGACAGCCAAGATAGCAACATCGATACAATAAACCTAAAGAACATGTTTATTATCAAGTGGAGCTCTCATACTACACCCCTTCCCCTTTATTTAACAACCACACCCATTTCCTTCTCACCCTTAACATTCCTTAACCCTGGCAACCAACAATTTGTCTTGATTTATATACTTTTGTCATTTTACACTTGATCTTAGCCAAAGGCTGAGAAGAAATAAACTTTTATAATTTTAAATGTTATATAAACAGAATAACCCTGAGTAACTTTTTGAGATTGGCTTTTTTTCACCCAGCATAATCCTCTGGCAATTGGTGAATGCGATTGCATATGTCAAAGGGTCATTCCTCTTTACTGGTTTAACACAACTTCTTTAGCCATTCACCCACTTGAAGAGCATTTGGGTTGCTCCCAGTTTGTGGGTCTTTCAGACGAAACTACTCTAAGCATCTGTGTGATGTGCATGTGAGCATAAACCTTCCTTACTCTGGGGGGGGGGGGTGCGCATGCTGCCAGTGCTGCAATTTCCTTTGCCATCATTATCTCCTCTCAGATGAGAGGTCTGTTCACGTCTTTTGACCATTTTCTAATTGGATTGTTTACTTGCTGCTGAGTTTTGAGAGATATGAAGATATTCTGGGTATTAGTCCTTTCTCAGATATGGATCTTACAAATACACTGGGTGGCCAGATTATTATGATCTTTGAATGTATAATAATCTGGCCTATATAATAAAAGGCTAATATGCAAATTGTCCCCTCAACCAGGAATTCAACCAGCATGCAGGCCGGCCAACTGTCCATGTCCTCTCCCCCTGGATAGGCTGGCCGGACTCCACCCATGCATGAATTCATGCATCAGAATTCAAATACACACACACACACACACACACACACACACACACACACACAGAGTGGCCAGATTATTATGCATTCAGAGATCATAATAATCTGGCCACTCAGGTATATTCTTTCACTTTGTAACTGTCTTTTTGTCCTCTTAGCAGGGTCTTTTAAAGAGCAAAAGCTTTAATATTTAAAATCATTTTTAATAACATAAAACTTACCACTTTTAAATGTAAAGTTCTTTTTTGTTAATTACATGCACATTGCTGTGTAACCATCACCACCAACCATTTTCAGGATTTTTCATCTTGTAAAACTGAAAGTCTACACTCATTCAACAACTCACCATCCTCCCTTAACTCCGGCCCCTGGCAACTACCATTTTGCTTTCTGTCTCTATGAATTTGACTACTCTAGTCCTCTCATATAAGTGGAATCATAATGTATCTTTTTGTGTGTGTGACTGGCTTATTTCATTTAGCATAATGTCTTCAAGGTTCATCCATGTGTGAGTATTTCCTTCCTTTGCAGGCTGAATAATATTCCACTGTATGTATAGACCACATTTATTTTTCCATCCACCTGTCAATGGACATTTGTCAATGTTTCTACCTCAAGCAATTATTGTGAATAGTGGGGCAATAAACATTCATGTACAAATATATCTGAGGTCTTACTTTAAATTCTTTTGGGTGTAGATCCAAACGTGGGATAGTTGGATAATACAGTATTTTATGTAACTTTTTGAGAAACTACCACACTGTTTTTCATGTGGCTGCACCATTTTACATTCCAATGAGTAGAGTACTATTTAAGGGTTTCTATTTCTCCACAACCTTACCAACATTTCTTTTTTTTAATGGTAGCTATCCCAATGGGTGTGAGATGCTATCTCATTGTGATTTTGATTGCATTTCTCTAATGATTAGTGATGTTAAGCATCTTTTCATATATTTGTTGGTCATTGGTATATCTCTTTTGGAGAAATGTATATTCAAGTCCTTCGTACATTTTCTGCTTGGGTTATTTTTGGTGTTGAGTTGTAGGAGTTCTTTATATATTCTGGACATTAATCTCTTATCAAATATAAAGTTACAATTTTTCCCCCTTCCATAGACTATCTTCTCACTTTGTTGATTCTGTCCTTTGATGGAAAGATGTTTTAATTTTGATGTCCAATACTTTATTTTTACTTTGGTTGTCTATAAAGTTTTAAAGTTTTATTAGGTCAAATTAGTCTTTTCTTTAAAAAAAATTGTTGACACTATTGCAGATGTCCCCCATGTTCACTCTTTTTCCCATCTCCACCGAGCCCCCCCACCCTGTTGTCTGTGTCCATGGACTACGTTATTGGGTGTCCCAAAAATGTATATACACACTTTGAATAATTACAAAAGCAGTGTTTATTAAAATACATTTCATTTTTGAAATTGAGCTATCAGCTGTTAAAGTGTTCTTTGGCTACCCAAATATTCTTTGGCTATTTTCCTCACCTGCTGTCAGTCTGTTTCATGTATCCATGTTTCTGGTTCTATTTTCTTCATCAGTTTATTTTTTTCATTATATTCTACATATAAGTGAGTTGACATGGTATTTATGTTTCTCTGACTGGCTTATTACACTTAGCATTATAATCTCCAGGTCCATTCATGCTGTTGCAAAGGATAAGAACTTTTTTTTTACAGCCATGTAGTATTCTATTGTGTAAATGTACCTTAGCTGTTTTAATAATTAAAAAAAAAATCCTTACCAGAAGGACATGCTTAGAGAGAGGAAGGGGCCATAACTGTTTTATCCACTCATCTACTGATAGGCACTTGTGCCGTTTCCAGATCTTAGCTATTGTAAATACTACTACTATGAACATAGGGGTGCATATATTATTTTCTGATTGGTCTTTTGGGATTCTCAGGATATATTCCCAGAAGTGGGATCACTGGGATAAAGGCAGTTTCATATTTAATTTTTTAAGGAAATTCCATACTGTCTTCCACAGTGGCTGCACCAGCCTGCATTCCCACTAGCAGTATACTAGGGTTCCCTTTTCTCTACATCCTTACCAACACTTGTCATTGGTTGATTTGTTGATGGTAGCCATTCTGACAAGTGTGAGGTGATACTTCATTGTACCGTATTTTCAGGCGTATAAGACGACTTTTTAACCCAGGAAAATCTTCTCAAAAGTCGGGGGTCGTCTTATACCCTGGGTGTCATCTTATAGGGTAAGTATATCCCAAACTCTATATTTTAACTGGAAAAGTTGGAGGTCGTCTTATATGCCAAGTCATTCTTATATGCCGGAAAATAGAGTAGTTTTAGTTTGTATCTCTCTGATGACTAGTGGCATTGAGCATTTTTTTCATGTCTGTTGGCCATCTATATGTCATCTTTGGAGAAGTGTCTATTCAGGTCCTTTGCCCATTTTCTAATGGGATTGCTTGTCTTCCTGGTATTAAGTTGTATACATTTTTTATATATTTTGAAAATTAACCATTTATCAGCTATATCACTGGCAAATATGTTCTCCCTACAGAGGGTTCTCTTTTTTAAAAAATTTTTTTATTGATTTTTTTAAGGGAGAAAGGGAGAGGGAGAATTAGAAACATCAATGAAAGAGAAAGGAACATGGATCAGCTGCCTCTTGCATACCTTCTACTGGGGATGTGCCTGCAACCAAGGTACATGCCCTTGACTGGAATCGAACCTAAGACCCTTCAGTCCACAGGCCGACACTCTATCCACTGACCCAAAGAGGTTAGGGCTTCTCTTTTCATCATGTTGACAGGTGTTTTTTTTTGTTGTTGTTTTTTGCTGTGCAGGAATTTTCCAGCTTGATGCAGTCCCATTTATTTATCTTTTCCTATATTTCCCTTGCCCTTGGAGACAGGCAAAAATATGGTCATGATGCCTGGGCATGTGGCTCAGTGGTTGAGCATCAACCTATGAACCAGGAGGTCACAGTTCAGATGTGTCCTTGCCTGGGAATTGAGCCTATGATACTTTGGTGTGCAGGCCAATGCTCTACCCCAGTGGTCAGCAAACTCATTAGTCAACAAAGCCAAATATCAATAGTACAACCATTGAAATTTCTTTTGAGAGCCAAATTTTTTTAATTTAAACTTCTTCTAATGCCAATTCTTCAAAATAGACTTGCCCAGGCCGTGGTATTTTTGTGGAAGAGCCACACTAAAGGGGCCAAAGAGCCGCATGTGGTTCGTGAGCCACAGTTTGCTGGCCATGGCTCTAACCAAAGACCACCACCAGCCACAGCTAGACTACTTACATTAATTTTAATATTTTAAGTGTGTTACTTTGTTTTGTTTCTCTTTTGTTTCCCTTTTTTGTGTGGGTTACTCAGGGCCTTTTGTGGTTCCATATAAATTTCTGAAATATTTGTTCTAGTTCTGTGGTATCTTTATAGGCATTGCATTTAATCTGTAGATTGCTTTGGGTAATATGGTTATATTAATTATGTTAATTCTTCCTATCCATGAAGGCAGTATATGCTTCCACTTATTTGTGTCTTCCTCAATTTCTTTTTTCAGTGTTTTATAATTTTCTGAGTACAGGTCTTTTACGTCCTTGGTTAAATTTACCCCTAGGTATTTTATTCTTTTTGAATATGCTTCTATACTTTAATAACAAATATTCAGAATGAGAAATTAAGAAAACAATGCCATTTATAATTGCATCAAAAAGCATAAAATAAATACCTAGGAATAAATTTAACCACAGAGGTGAAAAACTTATATTCTGAAAATTATAAGACATTGAAGAAATTCAAATGATACAAATAAATGGAGTAGAAGGATTAATATTTTTAAGTGTCCTTATTACCTAAAGCAGTCAACAGATTCAATGCAATCCTTATTAAAATACTATTGGCACTCTTCTCAGAACTAGAACTATAGACAGTCCTTAGCTATTAGGAATCTTTGGGGTTTCATTCAAATTTTAGTATTTCTTTTTCTTCTTCTGTAAAAATTCAATTAGAATCTTTATAAGGATTGCATTGAATCTATAGGTGGGTTTGGGTATTATGGACATTTTAACACCATTAACTCTTCCAATTCTGAGCACAGGCTCTCTCTTCATTTATTTGTGTCCTTTTAAATTTCTTTCATTTGACCATATACCAGGTGTACCAGTTGATAATGGGGATTTTTTTTCAATAGATGGAGTTACACGTATGTTGATATATATGCAATTTAATATGTATACTATTTTGTTGTATTGACAGCAAGCTTCAAAACTTTATATGTCGCCAAGACCGGTTTGGCTTAGTGGATAGAGCGTTGGCCTGCGGACTGAAAGGTCCCGGGTTCGATTCCGGTTGGGGGCATGTACTTTGCTTGTGGGCACATCTCCAGTGTGGGGTGTGCAGAAGGCGGCTGATCAATGTCTCTCTCTCATTGATGTTTCTGACTTTCTATCCCTCTCCCTCTCTGTGAAAAGTCAATAAAATAAATTAAAAAAAAAACTTTATATGTCAAATTTTTGAAGGTGTTAATATCATAGATATTTTTACACTTAAAAACGTCAAATTTTGTGCTAAAAAAAGAGCATTTGTGGGAAGTTTTAACTCATTACTTTATTTTGAAGAAAAGTGCTGCTGAAAGTTATCATATACTACGGGAAGCTTATGGGGAACATGCTCCATCTCAACATACTTGTGAACGCTTGTTTAAACACTTTAAAAGTGATGATTTCAATGTGAAAGACAAAGAATGTCCAGGTCAACTGAAAAAGTTTGAATACCAACAATTACAAATATTATTGGATGAACATGCGTGTCAAACTCAAAAACAACTTCAGGAAAGATTAAACATTACTCAGCAAACAATTTCTGATTGTTTACAAGCAATTGGAAAAATTTTAAAGGAAGGGAAATGGGTGCCACATCAACTGAACGAAAGACAAATGGAAAACAAAAATCATCAGTAAAATGTTGCTTCAAAAACACAAAAGTCTTTTTTTGCACTGAAGTGTGACTGGCAATGAAAAGTGGATTTATTTTGAGAATCCCAAATGCACAAAATCATTACCTGAAAGATGGGGGAAATGTGTAGCTAGCCATGGCAAACCAGCACTGACTGCAGGACAGACTCCGGTTGGTCGAGCTTCGGTTCTTGCTGGTCACTATAACCCAGAGTTTTTATATATTAGGATTGTTGGACTGATCCCTTTGGGATTATGTAGTGACATTTATTGTCCCTTGTGGCCTTTATTTTGTAGTCTATTTTGTCAGATATGAGTATTGTTACCCCAAATTTTTTTCTTTCCATTTGCATGGCAAATTTTTTCCCCATCCCTTCACTCTCATCTTCTGTGAATCTTTGGTTTTGAGGTGGGTCTCTTGTAGATAGTATCTATATAGGTCGTGTTGTCTTCTCCATTTAGCCACCCTATGTATTTTTATTGGAGCATTTATATTTAAGGTTATTATTGATAGGTACTTGTTTATTGCCAGTGTAATTATTTATGCCTTTTCTCTCTCCCTCTCGTCGTATTATTACAGCATTTCTTTAACATTTCTTGCAATGCTAGTTAGGTGTTGATAAATTCTTTTAGCCTTCTATTTTATTTATTTGTTTGTTTGTTTACTAGTCTGGGAAGCTCTTTATTTCATCATCTATTTTAAATAGCCATGCTGGATAGAACAATTTTGGTTTCAGATCCTTGCTTTTCATTACCTTGAATACTTCATGCCATTCTCTCTGGCTTATAGTTTCTGCTGAGAAAGTAACTGACAGTCTTATGAGAGTTCTTTTGTAGGTAACAAACCTCTTTGGGTTCTTCTTGCTTGGGATTCTCTTTGCCTCCTAAACTTGTGTGACTTTTTCCTTCACCACTTTAGAGATGTTTTCTGTTATTACTTCTACCACTTCCTCACTTTCTTTTCCTCTGGCACTCCTATAATGCAGATATACACTGAGTGGCCAGATAATTATGACCACCTGATGTTTGTAGGCAAATTAGCTATAATTTCATGCTGACATTGCTAAAGGACCAGACCATTATAAATAGGGAAGCAGGTTGTTTACCACAACAGTTGAGAAGTGATTTTTTTCTGAAGATATGGGTAAACAACACGATTTAACAGCCTTTGAATGTGGGATGATTATTGGCGCTCAGAGCCATGGAGCGAGTATCAGCAAAACAGCTGAATTTGTTAAATGTTCAAGAGCAGCTGTTGTTAAAGTTTTTAAAGACTGGACTGTCAGCCAAAAATCTGGGTTTGAACGTGAGAATTGTGGCCGTCAGTGACTAGTCAATGTTAGGGCAGAACGGAGAATGGCAAGACTGGTACAAGACAACAGAAGGGAAATAATGCATCAAATTACTGCAGATTTTAATCAGGGATCCTCTCAAATAATCTCTGAATGCACTGTTCACTGTACACAGCATCATATGAGATATGGAAGCCAAAGGCCTGTTTGAACACCTCTGCTGTCTGCAGTTACCAAGATAAAACTTCTTAAATTTACACAGGAACACAAGATTGGACAGTGGAGTATTGGAAAAAAGTCATGTGGTCCGATGAATTGTATTTCCAGTTGTATCAAGCAGATGGCAGAGTGAGAATTTCACAGAAACAGCATGAAAGCATGCACCCCACATGCATGAGTATAACCCTTCAAGTTGGTGGGGGCAGTGTTATGGTTTGTGGCATGTTTTCCTGGTATGATTTGGGCCCTTTAATTCTTATGAAACAATGTCTGAATAGCACAACATACCTAAGTATCGTTGCTGATCAAGTTCATCCTATTATGTTGATGGGATATCCCAATGGAGATGGCTTCTTCCAACAAGACAATGCACCATGCCATGGTGCTCATATTGTGCAAGAGTGTTTTCAAGAACATAAGGGAGATTTTACCTTGCTTATATGAGCCCCACAATCACCAGGTCTCAATCCAATTGAGCATATGTGAGACAAAGTTAAAAGAGCCATCAGGCAGCTGGTTTTGCAACCATCAAATCTCACAGAATTGGACAGTGCTATTCATTAGGCATGGTGCCAGATTCCTTGCATCTCTTTTCAACATCTCGTGGAGTCAGTGCCAAGAAGAATCGCCACATTATTGAAGACAAAAGGTGGCCCAACGAAATACTGGTAGGGTGGTCATAATAATCTGGCACTCAATGTATATATTTCATGTCCCACAGCTCTCTTCAACTGTCCTATTTTTTAATTTTCTTTTTTGATTCTGATTATTTTCTGCCCTGTCTCCCTCTAATCTGTTTATTCCTTCCAATGTATTTTTTTATTTCTTTATTGATTTCAGAAAGGGAGAGGGATATAGAAACATTAATGATGAGAATCATTAATCGGCTGCCTCCTGCACGCCCCCCTGCTGGGGATTGAGCCCACAACCCGGGCATGTGCCCTTAGCTGGAATCGAACCTGGGACCCCTCAGTCCACAGGGTGACGCTCTATCCACTGAGCCAAACCAGCCAGGGCCAATGTATTCTTAATTCTTCATTTCTAACTGGCCATTTTTCATAGTTTCTATATCTTTTCTCATGCTGTTGAACATCCTTTATAATCTTTACTTTGATAACTCTGTATCTGATAAATTCATTTAGCCCTTCTTCTGAAGAATTCTCCTGTTCTTTCATTTGGGATTTGTTTTTTGTTTATTTTTGTCTTCCCATTTTGGCTGTCTGCTTGCATGTGTTTGTATTAGGTAGATCTGCTATGACTTCCAGGCTTTTTGTAGTTCTCTGGTGCAGGCCACTGTCTGATGCTGACTGGCCGAGTACCCTGTTATGAGCAGTCAATGATCAACAGTTTGTGGCTCCTTCTGCTGGAACTGCGTGCATTTGGAAAGGACACAGATGCACACCAAGGCTACTCTTCCTAGCCCTTACTTAGCCCAGAAGCAGAGCAGGCCAAGACTCAAAGCCTCTAGAGATCCACCTCTGCCTGCAGGCTGTTATTCCAGTTTCTTAATGACCCTCAGGCTGCAGACCAAAGCAAGGTATAAACGCCACAGAATGGGACAAGATTTTCAATGGGTTGGGCAATCGCTTTCCCCCAGACAAAGGTGTCTTGATGATAAAGATTTGCTAAAGAGGGAGAATCCAAGATGGCGGCATAGGTAAACACCTATACTGCTGCCTCGCACAACAATTTCAAAACTACAACTAAAAGACAGAACGGACATCATCCAGAACCACAGGAAAGCTGGCTGAGTGGAAGTTCTACAACTAGAGGGAAAGAGAGGGGCTCACGGACACCCAGAGGAGCTGCAAAAAGCTGAGGTACGGAGACGCGCGCTGAGAGAGCGGGTGCCGGAGTGCCTGGCTGGCTTTCTCTGGCGGGAGGGAAACGGAGACTCCCAACGGCATTGAACCCCTTCTCTTACGACACTAAACCCCAGATCCAGCCGAAACTCATACGGGGGGAGTTTGGACTGTGAAAAGGGAGAAGTGCACGGAAATTTAGGGGAGTTGCAAAGGATCGGAGGTCTGGTCGCGCACGGCACCACGCGGAAGACGGATTGCTGATTGTGCCGCTGGCTTTCGCCAGTGGGCGGGAGACAGACCCTCCGATCTGTGCCACTTCTGAGTCCACTGGGCCCCTGTTTTGGGCGAAACCCTGGGGACCTAGACTCGTGTGGTCCTGGTTCGCAGGGGAGCCGGAAAGGCAGCGGTTGGAGGCGCTGCGGGTGCGCGAGCGCACAAGGACCGCTCCAGCCATTACCCAGTCACTGAGACTCAGGGGCCGTGGAGGGCGGGGCCGACTGGAAGGCAAGGCGGTCCCTTAAGCCCTGAGACTCCACCCTCCCAAGCTCAGCAGAGGCTTCTTCGGCTGAATCCAGCACAGAAGTTTCCCCGGCACAGTGAAAATGCCGAGACAAGGGAAGGGATTACAAGCAAAAGAAATGGAGGAAAAAAAACGACTGGATATAGAGTTCAAAACCATGCTTATAAGGTTTTGCAAGAATATGCTAGAAAAGATGGATAAATTTAGTGAGACCCAAGAGAAGATAATAAATACACTGACTGAAATGAATACTATTACGCAGAGTACTAACAGCAGACTAGAGAAAGGCAAGGATCAAGTCAAAAATTTGAAATATAAAGAAGCAGAAAACATTCAACTGGAAAAGCAAGAAGAGAAAAGAATCCAAAAATGTGAAGATAATGTAAGGAGCCTCTGGGACAGCTTCAAGCGTACCAACATCAGAATTGTGGGGGTGCCAGAAGAAGAGAGAGAGCAAGATACTGAAAACCTGTTTAAAGAAATAATGACTGAAAACTTCCCACATCTGGTAAAAGAAATAGACTTACAAGTCGAGGAAGCACACAGAACCCCAAAGAAAAGGAACCCAAAGAGGACTACTCCAAGACACATCATAATTAAAATGCCAAGAGCAAAAGAGAAAGAGAGAATATTAAAAGCAGCAAGAGAAAAACAGTTTATTACCTACAAGGGAGCACCCATACGACTGTCAGCTGATTTCTCAACAGAAACAATGCAGGCCAGACGGGAGTGGCAAGAAATATTCAACGTGATGAATAGCAAGAACCTACAACCAAGAATAATCTATCCAGCAAAGCTATCATTCAGAATTGAAGGGCAGATAAAGACCTTCACAGAGAAGAAAAAGCTAAAGGAGTTCATCAACTCCAAACCAGTATTATATGAAATGCTGAAAGGTACCCTTTTAGAAGAGGAAGAAGAAAAAGGTAAAAGACAAAAAATTATGAACAACAAATACACATCTGTCAACAAGTGAATCTAAAAATTAAGTGAATTAAAAATCTGATCAACAGAATAAACTGGTGAATATAATAGAATCAGGAGCACAGAAAGGGAGTAGACTGATAATTCTCAGGAGGACAAAAATCATAAAGCATCAAACAGACTGTGAAATTATAGCAGAAAGATTAAAGTTAGGTGAGGTAAATAAGTGATCAATCAAAGGACTTGTATGCATGCTTATAAACATAACCAATGATCACAGACACTGGGGGGTCGGGGTACGCCTGGGAGGGAGGGGGGGCAATGGGGAGATATGTATAAAAAATTAATAAAAATTAATTAAAAAAAAATAGAGCCCTATGACAGAAAAGCTTACTATTTCATAACTCTGAAAAAAAAAAAAAGATTTGCTAAAGATGTCCTCTGCCCTACAGGGGAACGACTCATGCAGGAATCCAGGTGGCTGTCCTTTGAGTTCTATCCACAGAACCACCAAACCTTGATTCTCTTGACACAGCTCTAAACCACTCTGCCCACCCTCTGCCAAAACACAAAGTAAATAGCTGCACATGAAATTTTGTGCTTTGGTCCTTTAAAGGGGTACCTCAATTTCCAGCCATCTCTCCCTAGCAGACAGAAACCCCACTGCTTTTCACAGCCAGATGCCATGTGGGCATCTTCCTCAGTTTTGGTGCTCTGAACTGGAGAGCCAAGCTTGGGGTTTATACCCCAGATTTCTCTGTGGGAACCTCCTACAGCTGAGATATCCCACCTGAACTTCAGCTGCTGCCTAAGGGAGCCTGGTCAGCCCTCTCATGCCTCCACACTATCTGCAGTCTCTATGTGGTCTCCAATGTTATATCCTTGGTTATAAGGGTTCTCTCTAGCTAGTCTTCAGTTGGTTATTCAGGATTTTTTTTCCCCCCTATATTTTAGTTGTAATTCCAGTTCGGTCCTGGGTGAATGTCAGTGTAGTTTCCTCTTAATCTGCTGTCATCTTGGAATTCTTTGCCAAAAACAATCTTAAGGGGAGAAGGGGGGCGGGGGGTGGGGAACCAGAGGCTTCACATTGTCTGATTTCAAAACATGTTATAAAACTACAATAAAGAAACAGTATGGTATTGGAATAAAGACACTCACAGACCAAAGTAACAAAATAGAGTCCAGAAATAAGCCTTTGCATATATGGTCAAATGGTATTTGACAAGGTTACCAAGGCTACACAATGGGAAAAATATGGTTTCTTCAAAAATGGTGCTTAAAAAAAATGGAAACTTATTGTGCATGATATACAAAATTTATCTCAAAATGTATCAAACATTTAAACTATATAACCCTATAAGAAAACATGAGGGAAAGAAGTCTAATTTGGCATTGACTTCTTAGATATGACACCTAAAGCACAGGCAAAGTATAACAAATAAAAAATGGGACTACATCCAAATTTAAAATTCCTGCATATTTTAAGGGTGATAATCAAAAGAATTAAAATGCAACCTAAAAAATAGAAGAAAATATTTGGAAGCTCCATATCAGATAAGGGGGTTAACATTATATTCAGAATGCACAACAAACCCCTACAACTCAACAATAACAAAAATAGCCAGATTAAAAAATAGGAAAAGACTTCATAGACATTTCTCCAATGAAGCAGATGGAGAAATGGGAAAAAAAACTTTATATTTATCCAAATGACCAACAAGCATATAAAAAGATGTTGATTATTACTAATCATCAGGGAAATGCAAATTAAACCCATGGTGAGATATCACTTCCCATCCACTAGGATGGCCACTCTGAAAAACAAAATAAGTTTTAGTGAAGATGTGGAAAAAGAAGTCTTGTCATGGTGACAGGAATGTAAAATTGCAGTTTCAATGTAAAACAGTGGTTCCTCAAAAAATTAAGAATAAAATCATGACCCAGGAAGCCCATTTCAGGGTATATATTAAAAATATTTTTAAATATTTTAAATAGAAACATAATTGAGTGAGGTCAGGGGAATGGCAGTGTAAGAGAGCCTCTTGGCCTCTTCCCCTGAAATTTCAACAAGTTATTTATAACTCAACAAAGAAAACCCTGCACAATACAGAGGCATGCCTGAGAGACCCAGGCACTGAAACTTCTAATGAGGACAACCAAGAATAAATGGGGAGACAAGATGGGAGGAAAACACAGACGGCCCATAGATGCAGCCCTACAGCTGGGAGCTTGAGCTAGGCTTGGAAAGGAGAGGAAGTTGGTGGTAGGCGCTGCTTTCAGCTGGAGGAACAGCGAGTTGTGGATGTAGGGCAGTCCAGCACGGAGTGATGGAGTGAACATTGAGCCAGCAGACACCTGACAGAGTACAGGGTTCTTTGGTGCAGTTCTCCACTGTTGGGTCAAATGGTGTTTCAGACCAAGAAACAGAACCACAGAGCCCTGCCACCATGTAGACTCCCTAACTTGCCTCCCGTTGCCCTTGGAGTTGAGTTGAGGAGCATGTTATCTGTAAATTAAGAGCAACTGCAATAGAATTGCTGTTTCCCTCTGTGACTGATCTGGCGGTGGGGTGCTTGGGGCAGTATGCCACTGAAGTCAGGGATCACCATTATGGAAAGAGCAAAATAAACCCCACTCCTAAGCAGTGCAGCTGTACTGTCTTACAGAAGCCATGGAGGTCACAAAGGTTAAAAAAAAAAAAAATCTTGCAATTCAACGCCATCTACTGGGAAATAGCAGGAAAACTTCTTCTGAGGAAGTTGCTATCAGCCATATTTACTGAACGCATAATAATCTGGCCACTCTGTGTGTGTGTGTGTGTGTTAGAGGCCTGGTGCATGAATTCGTACATGGGTGGGGTCCAGCCAGCCTGGCCAGGGGGAGAGGACACAGGCAGCTGACCAGCCTGCCTGCTAGTCAAACTCCTGGTTGAGGGGAAAATTTGTATATTAACCTTTTATTATATAATAGGATATACACTGAGTGGCCAGATTATGCATTCAGAGATCATCATAATATGGCTACTCAGTGTACAGATAGATATGATGCCCTAGGCAAAGGAGAACAGTAAATGCCATGAATAACCATAGTAATGAGGATGACCAGAAAGAAAATGAAAATCCCCAGAAATCACGCTGAAACACATGGAAATATCCTATATAATAAAGAGCTAATATACTGATTAGACCAGACAATGGAACCACCTTTTGGAACGACCAGCAGGCAGAGAGGTGGGGCTAGCAAGCCTGCACCTCAGGCCAGCCATGGCAGTCCCATAGACACCTGACCCGGCCTCCATTAGCTGCCCTCCCTCATGTCGTTGCTGTGGAGATCCTGGAGCCCTGTGATCCATCACCCCCAAAAGGGAGGCCCAAGCCTCCTGGCCGGTGGCCACAGTGGGAGGCCCATGCCATCTCTCTCTCTGAGCTGGGAGCCATCCTCCCCACCTGAAATCTTAGCTTTCCCTGAGAGCCCAGCTCAAATCACAGAGGCTGCCAGGGCGTGTGCAGACTGTCCTCTCCTGCTCCTGCCCACCAACCATGTTTTACCTCAATGCAGGAAACACTCACCTGTGTTCCTAACACAAGAGAGACCATGTCTTTTCACACACTTCCTAGCTGTGTGATCCTGGGCCAGTTAAGGTCTCTAGGCCTCAGGTTTTCCTTTTGTACAAGAGAGCAAGCAAGTACTTACTCTCTAGGCTTGCTGTGAGGACAAAATCATGTCTAACCAGGCTGGTTTGGTGCCTGTTTCTACACACAGGGGCAGCTGTCTTCCGCCCAGACCCCAGTGAATTGGGCAATCGGTACTGGGTAAATGTGGAATCCAAGCCACTTCAGACACCTCCCAGGAGCCACCAGGCTGATACGAGGGTAAGAAACGCAGGGCAGAGTGATGGGCAGAGAAAGGAGATGCAGGGAGGGTGGGGTGGCACCCAGATGAAGGGGCCTGCTGATTTCCAGTCAGGACACATGCCCAGGTTTGAGGCTCAATCCCCAGTAGGAGGCATGCATGAGGCAGCCAATCAGTTTCTCTCTTCATCTCCCTTACTCTTTCTAAAAATAAAAATCAATAAAAAACATAAAAGATAACCACCAGTGGAGGGTAAAGATATTTGGATAACATGCTTAAAAAGCTAAAAGAAATAAAAACTGGCTAAGTCTATAACTAGCAAAACTATCCTTCAACGATGAAATAATATTCCTAGATATATACAAAAACTGGGAGAATTTACTGCTAGCAAGTTTTACTTACAAGAAATATCAAAGGGCCCTAACCGGTTTGGCTCAGTGGATAGAGCATCAGCCTGTGGACTGAAAGGTCCCAGGTTTGATTCTGGTCAAGGGCATGTACCTTGGTTGTGGGCACATCCCCAGTAGGAGGTGTGCAGGAGGCAGCTGATTGATGTTTTTCTCCCATCAATGTTTCTAACTCTCTATCCCTCTCCCTTCCTCTCTGTAAAAAATCAATAAAATATATATTTTAAAAAAAATACCAAAGGACTAAGAGAAATTGAAACCAGATGAAAACTCAAAATCTACATGAAGAAATAAAGAACATAGTAAGCATAATTACATAGGTAGACATAGAAGACAATAACATTTTCTTGACTTAAAAGCCAGCCACATAAAACAATCATAAAATTGTATTGTTGGGATTATAACATATAAAGACTATATCTATCACAGACAGAAGTGGGAGGAATGGGTTCTATTTTGGAGAAAGAAAATGACACTAGGCAGTAACATGAATCCAGAGGAATGCCTCCTTCTCTTGAGAAATAATCTTTCAATGGTGTTGTCACTCAATCACCTCCATAAATTAAAATCCCATCTGTACAATCATTGATACAATAGAACACTCCTTTGAAGTCTAGAACACACATTCTTGTCAAGTGCACATGGATCATTCTCCAGGAAGGCAATATGCCAGGCAATAAAACAACTAAGTATGTTTTTACAATGGAGTTTAATCAGAAGTCAACAGAAGGTAATTTGGGAAAGACTAAAATACTTGGAAATTAAACATACATCTAAATAACCCATGTGTCAAAGAAAGCACAGTAAAATTAGAAAGTGTTTTGAACCTCCCCTCACCCCAGCCCTCTTCCCCACAGGCAGAGGACAGAGTGTTACTGCAGGAGACACCCACTGGTAGTTCAAGGGACACTCTAGGGTTGCAACCAGGGCAGCAAATTCATCCCAATCTCCCTGAACCTACCCCAAAGCCCCCTTTTCTCTAACTTCTTAGTGAGCCAAAGAAGACCAACCTAGGCTGATTTCCCCAACCCTTTGTTTCACTGTCCCGAGTTTTAATAAACGTCCTCTAAAATTCACCTGGACTTGTGTTCTGAAATCTTTCCTGCATGAAGTGAAGAACCCATATACTACGAACTGGCCATAAGCAGATCCACCAAGGGCCAGGTCCCCTTCCCAGTAACACTAGTGTAGCAGGTAACAATCGAGTGTGGATGGGGACATTCACTGGTAGTGCAGGAGACACCCACTGGTAGTGTAGGGGGCACCCCATGGTAATATAGGAGACCCCACTAATAGCACAGGAGGCATCTGATGCTAGTGTTGGAGACACTCACTACTTGTTGGGGCACATCTTTGTAGCTCTTAGCCACTCTGAGATTACCAGCTACACGGGCAAAATCTTGTTTACCATGGTACACAGAAAAGTGAGGGGCTATCACAGGGTCCACTGACTCAGCAGGTAAAATGCGTGGAAAGTGCACTCAGCATGTGTGTATGGTCAACTAAGTTCATTTCTTCTGTCATCTGGTGATGGATGTGTGAACATTCCATCCCAAACTTCCCAGTTTGGCAACAGGATCATTTGGGCTGAAAGCAACAGATAAACAGATAGTAGAGAAGCTGCAAGTCCTCTCCCTGCCTAAAAGGACTGAGTCAGTCACAGGAAACAGTGAGATCCCTCAGCATGGGGCTATGGGAATCTCCATAAACCCCCCAACCAGCCCATCTACCCTGATACTGCTTCAGACTATCCTTTCCCACAAACTTTTTATTTATTGCAGTGGCTGCAGAAACCAGGTTTCTAAGCTGCTGCTGGAGTTACTCATTTCCTCTGGGTGTCTTCCATGTGCATGAGGTATATGTGTTAATAAACTTATTTTTTTCATTAATCTTTTATTACAGGGGTCCAGAATCAAATGGGTGGAGTGAATATTTTCCCTCCTTCACACTGGTGTCCAGCTTTGCTCCAAAGCCTTGGTTAGGTGTCCATCCTGCTGTTCTTGGGGCAGTTGTGTGCTCCTCCAAACTTGCACTCTTTGAGGCTATCTCACCTCCTCACTTCTGGATCATTAAAGTCCAAATCTTGCTTCAGGAAAGAACCAATCAGTACCTCAGATTCTCAACAGGAAGTGAAACAGTAGGCAGTCAACTGGGAAAGGATGGGGAAAGTTTCTCAGCCAGAAAAGTGGCAGCCTCCTGGCTTGATGGAGAAAAACCTCCCAGGTATATAATTTGAAGGAATTGTTCAAAGTGGTACATACATTTTTAAGAAGTCCAACAATGGAAGAATGAGTAAATAAATAATCAAGTAATTAGCTATTGAACACCATGGAACTTAGAACAGTTGATCAGATTATTTGAAAAAAAAGAATCCCATGGCAGTTTCATGAAATGCAGCCAGCCACTGTATCCCCAACTTTGCTGTGGATGGCAGGCCTTTGCCCATGAACTTCAAAACAGTGGCATCACAGACAATGGTTAGTTTATTTACTGTAAGAATGATCCTTACCAAACAAAACCTTGGGGTACACGACTTCTTGTGAAAAAGCACCGAAACAAGCCAATAGAAATCCTGTATCGGGGTGGGGGAGGTCTATGCAGATTCACCCATTCCCCAGGTAGGGCCAGTGTCTTTCCTCAGCAAGTGCTCAACTCTGGAATGAGAACGAGATCTGCAGAAACCCATAGTGGCCCATGCTGGGGAACTTGAGGGCTTGTACCCAGGTTCCTCAGACTCCTTATACAGTACCTTTTTCTCTAAGCACTCTTCCTCTGGCCTTTCTAATGCCCCTTTCTCTCCTGATGACTTCTGCACCCCGATAATGGGGCATCCGCATCCAGCACCATTTTCTAGGACCAGACCCTGAGTCAGACTGATAGACTCACCTCCCTCCCAGCGGCCTCACCACACAGTGGCTCTTTAGGGATGCAGCCTTGGGGTTTTCAAGGATTCAGGCTGAAGCCTCAGAAAGTTCCACAGGCCCTGGCCTCAACACTGACCAGCCGGACTCCTGCAAACAGAGCTCCCCAGGATCCTGGTTTGAGTTATGCAGAGGACTGTAAGCAATGCACTGGTGACTTAGATAGCCATGGAGGGTCACCTGGGAGATGTTGCTGGCCCCACAGTGCTGGCTTTCCAGGGATGACAGAGGGAGAGGGATTTTACTAAGTGCACAAAGTGGCATTGGGAGCTCTTCCTGTGGCTCAAGACACCCTTGAAGACTCAAAGGCATTAGACATCTGCTCACTGGGAAGCCAGCCCATCCCCAAGTCCTCCCTTAGGTCGGCAGATGGTCATCGGGGTAGGGCTGCTAGACAGAGGTGAGAAGAGGGCCCGAAGTGTCCCTGAGAAGGGCGTCTCAGGGAAGGCATACAGGAGTGAGCCATCGGTGGCGCTGTAGAATGCCAGGTGCCCGGCCTCATAGTCCAGAAAGATGCCTACACGCCGGGGTGGGTCTCGAAGGGGGGCAAAGGCCCGTTCAGAGGAATTATAGAAGCCCCCCAGGAACACCAGGATCCAGAACCCGTTGCCTGCGAAGAGTTCACCCTTCTCCTTACGGTTAGCATTCTCCCTGCAGACACCCAAGGCCCAGCTGGCCCGATCGCCCACCTCTACTTCCCAGTAGTGACGGCCGGAGCTCAGGGGCTCCCGGCCCAGCACACAAGGCCCGGGGTCAAAGCGCTCCGGGCTGTCAGGCAGGGGCTGCCGCAGGTCCCCCCGCCGCACACTCTGCATGTCTTCTGACAGGACCAGTTCAGGATTAGCAGTGTCAGGATCCAGCGTTATATCCCCTGAAGATAGAGCAGTGGTCACCTTGGGCCCCTTCTGCCAGCATGCATGGGGTCTGCCCTCAAACATCCTTATAGCTGGTTAGAGTGACTGCTCCCCACCTTGTGTCTTCCTCGAAAGATCACCTAACCACTTGCGGTTGCAACTCGGAATGTTCTGGAAAGTGGTCATACACTGCCTTGCAATTCACTCTTGAAATTCAGGAGAAACCTGAGTGGTTTCTGTCTACTCTTCCAATCCTCAATTTTCCAGGCCAGCTTTCACACTGGGCTCCCCAGGCCTGGGCCTACACAGGTGTCCTGGCACCTGATGGACTGACCTTCACTTTTCTTAAATGCACCAAGACAGCCCAGCCCGGCTGGCCCTCCCTCAGCAGCCTGCCCTGACCCCTCACTTTCTCAGCCATGAACCAGGAGCCTCTGTGCCTTTCCTACCAAAGGCCTGGGATGGACACTTCTGGACCAGAGCTGGCCAGTTGGGTCCCCCCCACCCCCACTTGGTATGCTATAGCACCCACCTCGGAACCTCTGCAGAGCCTCCACCAGCCCTGGGACCCTGCACACCGTCCTCATTTCCATGGGCACCACCTTAGGCGGCTGCAGCTTCACTTCCTGGACCCTGGAGAGGCAGCCAGGTGTCACCCCCAGGATGGGCCCACCTGTACCCAACCGTCTCCCCTAGGGAAAGGCTGGACTCCTACCTGCGCAGGGTGTCCATGATGTCCTGTGGGAGAGACATATGGTGTCAGTGCCCATTACATGGTCTTGCCCCCTACCTCCATCCATGTTGCAGTGTCTTCCGACATGCCCTGCAGCCTCACCTGCTCCCATCCCATCCCATAGGCACCTTACCCGGCCTCATGTCCTGACTCAGAGCCCAACTTCCAGGTAAGGCCTCTCAGCTTAGGTGCTCCTTTCCCCCAAAGTGATACATAAGAGCATTTTACTCAGTGTCATGGGCTGGTTGTAGCCCCGAAATCCACATTCGTCTCCTAATGACCAGGACCTCAGAATGCATCAGTATTTAAAGAATGGGCTTCCTAAAGAGATGATTATATTTAAATGAGGTCACGAGGGTAGACTCTAATCCCATATGGCTGGTGTCCTTACAGGAAGAGATTAGGACACAGGTGTACACTGAGGCAGAGAGGCCCCAGGAGAACCAGCTCTGCCCACACCTGAATCTCAGGCTCCAGGACTGGGAGAAATAAAGTTCTACTGCTTAAGCCGCCTGTGTCATTTGTTACACAGCCTGAGCTAACAGACAATCTGTTATTGGGAATGCCAGCTCCCGACAATAAACAGCTTGTTTTTTTAGAACACTGCCTAGTATACAGCAGGGACCCAGCCCACTTTGTCAATCAAATGAACCCCACAAGCAGTCATTCTAATTATACTGTGTACCAGCTACCAGGCCAGAAACCAGAATGAAGAGAGCAAGTAAGATGTTGTACCCAACGTGGGCTTCCTTAGGGGCAGGAAATTTCACACATAGTAGTTGATTCTGTCTGGGAATCCTGGAGACCTGCTAGGCCTCTAAAGAACAGGGAGACTAGTGGGTTTGTGAAACCTGCAGATTCATCAGGAGAAACAGAGATAGTGCAAGCCTGGGAGAGGCACATCTAAAGGGCCAGGTGCAAAGCAGTTACAAACAGCCGTCCTTACTTGTTTTGCTGGGTAAGCGGAAATGGTTGTCACAAGGTCTGGAGCCACCCTAACCACTTAGGAGAGGGATGGAGAAAGGGCCCCCTGCCCAGGGGTGGGAAGGAAGGCCTGGACTTTGAAGGAAGTTGACCTCTGTAGAGATCACCTGGCCACTCTGAGCAGTGGGGACTAGAAGCCTCTCCCTTTAGGAAAACAATCCGTACCGACAGAGGATGGCTAGGGGGGGAATCCTGGATGGGCACCCAGAACCCCAAACTCTGGTATAGCTGGGGCCCTGGGATCATAAGTCACTCGGAGTTCTGCTTCTTCTATTTCCAATGGGGCTAGTGGGGTTCAAGATTCGTATCCATTCCCCAGGCAGTGTCATGTCCATAAGGCCCTCACCCCAGTATTTCACAGGTAGGACAAAGGACATCCAGAAGAGGCCAAGCTCAGAGAGCTTGCTCCACCGAGGGCTTCCTCCTTCCTGCTCCCATGTCCAGACCTCTTCCCATTAGAGCCCCTGCGTGCCCATTCTAGGCATGTGCTCACCTGCAACAGTCCCAATGCCGGCAGCTGGCAGCGCCCCTCCAGCTCAGCAACAAGATCAGCTAGCTGGGCGCTCTGTTGTCCAAGGCGGACAGCACTCTCCTGCAGTGGCGGTAGCACCTCCAGCTCCTCCTCCTCCAGCCTCTGCAGAAGCCGTTGCTCTTCCTCTGCCAGCAGGCGTCGCAGTCGCTCAAACTCTGCGCGCACATTCTGCCGCTGGCTCTCCACCATCTTCTGTGGGCGGCACCAGGGGGACAGTGAGCTGGGTCCCACAAACCGACACCGGGGGTTGAGGGTCTAGAGCAGGAGTGCTGGATTATGAGGAGCATTAGGGTGAACAGCAGCATCCAGCAATGGGGGCACCAGTGTCCCACTTCCCCACCCCTGGGACCTCAGCACCCAGCCACCTGCCTGCCACAGGGCACAGGTCTCCTCCGCCTGAGCCTGAAACAGCAGGGCATCTTCCATTTGCTTCTGCAGGTGGTCCAGGGACTTCTCCAGCTTGCCCTGCAAAGAAGTGAGGGCAGCCAGTAACCCCACCAGCCCGGCTCCTATTCCCACTGCCCAGCCCCATACAACAGATTCAACAAATTGAATCTGCTAGGAGATGCCCTCTTCCTGGGATGGCCTCCCACCACCCAGGCTGACCCAGCCCCTAGCCCATTTTTCCCTTTCTCCAGCCTTCCTTCCTCTCCCAACCTTCCCAGCCTGGCTCCCTACCTCATCGCAGCCTTTTTCCTGTGAATCCCTTTACTTCAATGCCTGTCCTGAGCTTGCCAAAGTTCAGCTTCATCAGAAGGCGCCATGGGACACTCACACTTGGATCCAACTGCCTTGAGCCTGACCTCAGGCAACACCCAACTGTCTACATCAACCCTACTTACTACAGGCTTTCTGGGGCATCCCCAGCATTAAGACAAAGTAGGCACCAGTACAGTGTGAGGGAGAAATAGCAGTTGTGTAAGAGCCCTCTGCCCTCCTCCACCTGCCTAAAGGCAAGACATGAATTTCCCAGAAGAGTGGCCACCCTGTATCAGGAAGGGGACACACTCTCCACCAAAGATGAGGTGTCATCCCTGAATGTGCTGAACAGACCTTACTAAAATAATGCCAACCTTCCAGTAGTTCCCCCATATTATTTTCTCATTCCTTTTCCACAAGTTATTGGCCCTAGCAGCTCAAACCCTTTCCTTTGTCTAGTCACTTCTCCACAATTGATCATCCTCTGTTAAAATGGAATATAAGCACTTAAAGCACTCATTTTGGTTTTGCACTCTTTCTTCTTCGAAGTCATTGTGCCATATGAAATTAAAGACTAATAAAACTATGTCTTTTCATCTGTTCAGTTTAATTTGCAAGTCTCAGTCACAGAACCTAACAGGTAGAATAAAAGGTTTTTCCTCCTCTACAACAGAGTTAAGTGCTGCCCTCTGAGACTTTATTGGGTCAGCTACAAGGAGCCTTTAGAGGGCTGGTGGCCTCTCTTCACTCTCACGGTCACCTTTTGTACCCTGATCCGGGTGAGTGCAAATCTGCTGGCCCTGAGTAGACAGACATTCCTGCATGCATGTAATACCCCAAAGTGAGAGGGAAATCCATGTTGAGAGTGGATCATTGAACAGGTTTATTCTGGTAGCCCATAGGCTTGTTCTATGACAGTCCTACTGGCCAAGTATTAATTCTAATGCTGACTAAATGCTGTACATGGTGTGCCCCAGCAGACGCAGATACACACAAACACACACACACACAGGCTACTGGCCGTAAAGCAAAATGCAAGCCAATCAAAAAGTTTGAAAGATGCCACCGATGCATCAATACCTGGGTTCCAGAAACAAACCCTGCTAAGGCAACAGGCCAGGTAAGCCAGGTGAGCTATTTGCCCCCCAGCAGAGGGGGTAATGCTGATGTGAGTTTGGGTCTGAAGGAAACACGTTTCCATGACAGGAAAACAAGGCTTCTCAGCCTAAGACCTAAGCACAGCTGAGTTCTGGTGTCAGAAGGGAGTGGTGGCCCCAAGTAATCCACTCAGAAAGCCTGCGGGCCCTGCCATTTGCCTCCCAGAGTAGTTTCTCACCAGGACTTCAGCACTGGCTAAGGCCCCAACACGGGCCCCACCGGAGATGAACCCTCATTCATCCCACCTTAAGGAAAACCACCTCTGTTGTTCTCTTTCCACTTTCTCCTGCGTTGGGCTCTATCCCAGCCACTGTTCAGTACCGACCCCAGACAATGGGCCCTCCCCACTATCACAGCCGTACCTCGGCCTCAGAGACCACCTTCTTCTCCCAGTTCCCCGCTCATAAGTGGTGCTCCAACTCCGGGAAAGTGCCGGTCTGGGAAAGGCTAAGCGTACCTGCCCCCCTTAAAACAAAACCACTACCCAGGTCAGACCTGAGCCGTGCCCGTACCCGTGCCCGCGCGCCCCCCCCCCGCACCCCGCGCCCCCCCCAACCACCCCGCGCGCACCTTGAGGTCCTCGGCTGCGTCCTGCAGCGGGCGGATGCGGTGCGCCCAGTGCTCCCCCGAGCGCTCGCAGGCCGCGCACAACAGGCGCAGCTCGTCGGCGCAAAAGGACGCCAGCGGCTCGCGGTGCGCGGCGCACATGCCCTGGGGCACCGGGGACGGCGGGTGCAGGCGCCGCGCCATCTCGGCCATCTTGGCCAGCGGGCGGTTGGGCCGCAGATTCCGCTGCGGGGACAACTCGCGACACTCGGGGCAGGCGTACGGGCCCTCGGGCTGGCCCCAACAGCGCCGAATGCACTCGCGGCAGAAGTTGTGGCCGCAGTCGGTCATCACGGGGTCCATGAAGTAGTCGAGGCAGATGGCGCAGGTGGCCTCCTCCTGGAGATTGGTGGACAAGTCGGAGGCGGCCATGGCGAGGTAAAGCGGAGAAGGCGCTGGCCTGTCGCCGTCGGGACTTTGGGGGTCCGGGGGCTCCGGCAACCGGGGGGGTGCGGAGGCTGTTGGAACGCTAGGTGCAGGGTGCACGGGGCGCCGCGGCTCCCGGATGTGGGCAGGAAGCAGCACGGCGGAAGCAGGAAGCAGCTGTTTGGGGGCGGGGTTAGAGGAGGAGGAAACACCCGCTTTGGTCCGGGATTGGCTGTGGCCCGTCACGCAGCCCGCGTGAAAGCTGCTCGCCCTCTGACTTGGCGTCTCCGCTGCCGCCCGTGCAAGTTCTGGAGGCTCCGGCTCGACCCGGGGTTGCTTGGCCTGGCTGTTCCTCAGGCCAGGGGGATGGTGAGATCCAGGGGCCGGGCCAGCGGGGCGCCCCGCACGGTCGCTGGAGTCCTCGCGGCGCAGCGACTATGATAAACTGGGGTAGCCCCAGCCCCTCCCGCGCGCCCAGCACCGTCGGAATGAATGGGTGGAAGCGCTCTGCTGGTAGGGACTCTGGTCGTGTGGAGGTAGGAGTGCATTCACTGGAATTCTGGGGTGCTGATGACTGTTACTGGGCTGCTAAAGCGCCAGCAACTGCGGGGGTGGGGTTGGGAGGAAAGAAAAGGACCTGCCCACACCCTTGATCCTTACTCCTTCAATTTAACCCCCAACTTCCAGCAAGTTAAGGGGGGATGGGAAGGGATGGGGGTGGGCGCTCTCAGGTTTTTAGGGGTTCAGCTTGAAAACGTGTATGTCCTTGTTTTCCCTATGAAAGACCCAAACGTGGAATTTCTGATAAGAAAAGTGAACTCCTCAGGCCACAGGTTTACTTATAACACCCCGAACTAGGAGGACCCAGAGAGTGGCAGGTGGAGGGCAAAGTGTGTAAGAAAGCTACAGCACCATGGCCTTGTCCCTGTTACTTAACAGTACATAGGTACTCTATGAAGCACCTGTGAATACAGTCTGTGGTGTAACTGCTTTAATCACGATTCTATTTCAGCTTGGTGAGCCCCCGGGCCAGCAGGGCCCTCCACTGCTCCACGGAGATAAGCAGGGCAGGTAGCCCGTTGAGCAGGACCACCTCACTTTTCCCTGCCTACACGCCTATCCCTTCACCCACAGTGTCACTGTTGAGATGACCATCTGGCCGGACTTGGGGACCCCAAGGCAAAAGAAGGGTTTCAGGGGGCCTGAGAAGGCTGACTCAGCATAGGTGTGCAGATGGGACCCGCTGCTGACATTGTAGAAAGACACTTCCCCAGCCTCAAAGTCCAGGAAGACGCCCACATGGCTGGGGGGCTCCGTCAGTGTGATGGGGATCAGGGTGGACACCGGGGGCACATACTTCTTTCCTTTGCACAGCTGTACAACCCAGAATCCATTTTCTGGGGACTTAGGGACTCTATCCGTCCGGCTCACATTGTCCCTGCACACACCTAGGGCCCACAGCGCATCCCCTGTGAGATTCATGCCCACCTCCCAGTAGTGCCGCCCTGAGGAGAACGTCTGGCAGCCCACTGCACAGGGGTAGGCCAGGAACCTGTCCTTGCTGCACGGTGTGCCATCTGGTGGTGTGCTGAGGTAGTGTCTCTGGTGGCTCTCGTATAGGAGCAGGTAGGGGTATGCTGTGGCAGGATCTGGTATCACGTTCTCTGCAAACAGGCCCAGCAACAGGGACGGAGCTGAATCATCCCTGTTCTCCCTGATCACCAGCCTCCCAAGCCTCCCCTTGACTGAGTCCAGCTGTGAGCCTGGGTCTCTGCATGGGCCATACCCCAGCTGCTGATGTTGATGGTGTCAAGGAAATGAGCTGGGGACCATTTGGGCATCTGGGAGTGGCAGGTAAGAGTAGGATGTAAATTCCCAGTGAACATCAAGGCTCCCATGGGTGGCTCTCGTCGAGAGACTGGCCCACTTACCTTGGAAACTCTTGAGCATCTCTATCTGCCCGGGGACTCTGCAGACTGTCCTCAGCGATATGGGGGTGGCCTCTGGGTACTGCACACTTAAGTTGTTCTTCCTCCAGAGGGGACAGATGTTACTGACCACTCTGGCCCCATGTGAAGCCCTCCCTGCCTGCACCTCAGGCGGTCATATACCTGTCCAGAGGCTCCTTCATATCCTGCGAAAACACGGAAAGAGGGTGTTCCGTTACATCTTGTTAGGAATCTGGGGTATCCCCAAACCCCCTGTGTGGACATTTCTGGCCTGCAGAGCAAGAAGAATTCTTAATGCTTTCCCGTGACCCTCTTTCCAATTTTCAGAATGGATCCCTATCTCTTGGCCACCCAGGTTTCCTGCTTTCACCCCTGCACGTAAGAACACAAAAGCTGTGCTGCTTGAGTGGTGGGGAAGGCATGGGGGACCCAAGGGCACTTCCACGCTGCAGGCCTTGGCAGCTCAGGAGTGTTTAGTGGGTGGTTAATAGGCTTTTTACTAGAAGACCAAGTATTCCCCAGAGTTGAGGCGAGTACATAGTCTGTTAACTAAACCAGGATACTATTGTCCCAAGATGCCAGGATATCTTGCCAGGAGACTGGTGCTGACCTTGCATGTGGCATTTGCTTCATTTGTATAAACACTCTGTGTGTGTGTGTGTGTGTGTGATGGCTCACGGCACGAAATATGTTTTGCTATGGGTTCCATTTTTCCACAAAATTCACAAGACAGTTATCCACTTCTCAGCCAACATAATCACTCCCACTTCTCTGGCCTTCCCCTGCAGGCCCATCCCTGGCAGGCCAGCTGCACCTGCTTCCCCATTCCAAACCCTCAGCAGAATCACATGACTTGCTCCTGCCTTGAACTCACCAGGCCAGACCTAGCTGGTGTCCTGCCCCAAGTCACCGAGTAGATGATGGCTGCCCTGAGCCATCCCCTCCCCTCAGACTAGGAAGGGAATGCAGAATACGGGTGTCTAGGACTGATTGTGTCCCCCAAGCCCACATGTTGGAACCTAGCCCCCAGGACCTCAGATGAGGCTATACTTGGAGATGGGGCCTTTAAAAGGTGATGAAGGTGAAATGAGGTCACAATGGTGGGCTCTAATCCAATGTGACTTGGTGACCTTAGAGCAGGACAGCTGCAGAGAGGACAACCATGTGCAGATGCAGGGAGGAGATGGCATCTGCACACATCAAGGAGAGAGGCCTCCGGAGAACCAGTCTTCCAGCCTTCAGGCTGAGAAATAAATGGTTAAGCCCCCAGGCTGTGGTATTTGTTACACAGCCTGAGCTGATGAAGACAGAGCCTTCTCTGTTGGTCTGTATTTGCCCTGGCAGGTCCACCACATCTGGGCCAGAATGTGTGTCCACCCAGCCAGGTGAGCAAGTGAGTCTCACCTGCAGCATCTGCAGTGGCTCCCAAGTGCTACAGTCCTCCAGCTGCAGCAGCAGGGTCTCCAGGGAGCAGCTCTGCTGCTCTAGTGCAACCATACTCTCCTGTAGCCTGGCAGTGGTGTCCTGCTCCTCCTGCCGTAGGGCCTGCAGGAGGCGCTGCTCCTCCTCCACTAGGAGGGCAGCCATCTTCTTGAACTCCATCACAATGAGCCGTCTCTGCTTCTTCACCTTCTCCTGCAGGGTGGGAACTGGAGGTGAGGCACTGCCAGGGGACTACCAGCCTGTGCCCCCCAACTTGGAGGGGCCACTCCAGGGATGCAGGTACATCTCATGGCCACAGTGACCCACAGAAAACCAGCACAGCTGAGGGGGGGAGGGGCCACACAGAGTCCCCATCACTGTGGGGTGACCCCATGACCCCAAATGGCCATCAAGGCCTCTGTGTACCCCTCAGTCCCTGCTTCAAAGTGGCCAATCGGAGCTGAGTGCACATTCTCAGTCCTGACTCTGGTGAGAATTCTGTGCCTTTCCTGGGTGTTGTGCTGTCATCCATCTTGAGGGTCCACAGGTTCTAGAAGCCCTGCAGTACCCTGGGGCCTGGTTAGGCCTTCCCACCCATTCCTCAAGGTCTCAGCACCTGCCTGCCACTCGGCCAAGGCCTGCAGCTCCCTGGTCTGCAGCTTCTGGGTCTTCGCCATTTCCTCCCGTAGGTGCCCCATGTCACCCTCCAGCTTTAGCTGCAGACAACAGACCGCGGGATAGGAGTTGGAGGCCCCCTGCACACCCACATCAGGAGGTGCCCTCTGAAACTGCATTCTAAGGGGGATGGGAATAAACAATATAACATGCCTATTGGGCGTGAGGACTATTTTGAGCTGGAGGCAGAAAGACATCTTCCGAAGCTCCTGTTAGGTGCCTAAAAGCAGAAACTGCTGAGGAATGAAGTTTGCCACGAATCTGCCACCCAGGGGAAGTTTTATGGCTCTGAAGGAGGTGGAAAGTGGGACACCACTGATGAACTTTATCTTTTGTTAGTTTCCCCAAAATATTTACTTTCTGTTGTGATCTGAAAGTTTGTGTCCCCCCAAACTTACATGTTAAATCCTAACCCCCAAGGAGAATGGGGCCTTTGGGAGGGATGAGGTCTGAAAGATGGAGCCCTCAAGAATGGGTTTAGTGGGGAAAAAGGGACTTCCCCATTGTGAGGACAGTGAGAAGTTGGCTGTCCATGAACTGGGAAGGAGCCCCCACCCGACTGTGCTGGTGTCCTGATCTTGAACTTCCAGCCTCCAGAGCCATGAGCATGAAGTTCTTGCTATTTATAAGCTGCCCCATCTTGTGTTCTGTGACAGCAGCTGGAATGGGTGGACCAAGACACTTTCCCAGTTGCTGCCCTTAGGAGCCTGTCACCTCTCCCTTTGTCTCTTCTCTCCAAATGTACTGTTCCTTGTTCAGATACTAGACAGGACCACCTAGCCAGCCACACACATCACTATGCTTTCTTCCCTGTAGAAGCTCCCTCTCTATGCAGAGCCCTAAACTGCCACATGTGTTAACAGTTTGCCTTTCCTTGACTTGTCTTTTCTCAGTCTGACTTAGGGTGGAAGATAAAGGCTCTTTCCTCCCCTACAAAAGGTCACCTGGCCTGCCCACACAGATGGCTTTGAGGCTACTTTGTCAGCCTGGGCTCCTGAATAACTGGAGGGAATGCTCTGCTGGCCCTGCTACCTGCCTGCTTTATTGTGGGAGCTACAGACATTTCCAGCATACAGGGCTGTTTGTTACAGCAGTTGTTCTCCTATCTGACTGATACACCCCTGGACACACAGACATGCATTCAGGCCTTGACCCCTGGGCCCACCTTGTGCTCCTTCACAGCCTCCTCCACCGGGACCACTCTGTGAGGCCGGTGTTCTTGAGACTCCCTGCAGACCACGCAGATGGGGCTCTGGTCATCTTCACAGAAGAGTTTGAGCACCTCCTGGTGCACCTGGCACAGATCCCTGCTCTGGATGCCCGGGTGCTGTCGTGCCATCTCAGCCACCTTGGTCAGCAGGCGGTTGGGCCGCAGGGTCCTCTGGGGGGATAGCTCGCGGCACTCGGGGCAGGGGAAGACACCCCTGCGCTTCCTCCTGCCCTTCTTGCCTTTGGCCTTCTCCCAAGTCAGCCGGATGCACTCACGGCAGAAGTTGTGGCCACAGGTGGTCATCACGGGGTCGGTGAAATAATCAAGGCAGATGGAGCATGTCGCCTCCTCCTGCAGCTTTCTGGAAAGTTCCACGGCATCCATGGCTCCTGGGAAAGAAACAGAGTATCTGGCCACACCCTCTGCCCAAAGCCCTAGGCACTTAAGGTGTCCTCTTGCAGAAAGCACTGAACACAGTCCTGTTAGGTCACCTGACTTGTCTTCAGTACGAGGAATAGGTGCGTCTGAAAGCTGACACACTTTCCACAACCCAGTTCCAGCCAGGTTCCCCTAAGCTGCTACCTGTTTCTGCCTAGCCATGCTCAGTTTTCCATTTAGAGCCCATCCCACCCCTCCTATGGTGAATGTGCAGGAACACTGCTAGTCAGTTTGGCAAGAAGATTCTTCCCCATTTCTCTTTATTGTGATTTTTCCATCACTAAACCCCTCACCTTGCCCTTGGCTGCCATCCCACTGTGTGGGCTACAGTAGGAGGTGACCCCATCTTCCTCCCTATTGCAATAATCTTGAATAAGGTCTTCCTACCAGCTTAACCAGTGTCAGAATCAGTTTTTTTTTAATATATTTTATTGATTTTTTTACAGAGAAGAAGGGAAAGAGATAGAAAGTCAGAAACATCGATGAGAGAGAGACATCGATCAGCTGCCTTCTGTACGCCCCACAGTGGAGATGTGTCTGCAACCAAGGTACATGCCCCCGACCGGAATCGAACCCGGGACCTTTCAGTCCGCAAGCCGATGCTCTATCCACGGAGCCAAACCGGTCTTGGCAGAATCAGTTTTTTTTTAACAGGACATCGATGCAACAATGGAAAAGAGGACTTCAAAAGGAAAAATCAGAGTTGGAAAAGTTCTCTGCTTGACCAAACTCTATTCAGGCTCCCAGAACTTTCCAAATAGGCCCTGGGCTTCCGTGTTTATGTCTGTGTTGTCCTAAGTTTAATAAAAATCCCAATGCGGGTTTAGACAGAAGCTTCTACCCAGAGACTTCCTGTTAGTAATTTCCTATCACTAACCCACTGTGACCATAAATCCCCACTGGCCCATCCTGTACTGAGAGTTGAGCTTTCTGTGGGGTTCAGTGCTGTTCCCTTCAATAGTCCTGAATAAAATGTTCTTACTGCTCTACCTACTACCCAGCTCTGGTTTCCTTTGCCAAGATACAGTGCAGAAGACACGATTCATGTATGCACACAAACATGTACTCACACACGGGCACATGCACACACTTGGTGTTCTAACACCCATGCGTTGAGATCCAAAGTCTCCCCATGCACCTCATGGGGTGATCACTGGGGTGAGTCTGAGTAGACCTGAAAGTCATTTCTGAACCATAGCACTATCCAGTCCCTGCCCTGCCATCACCCAGAGAGATGGCTCTGATATTTCAGACACTGGGTTCACCCTGTGGAAACTGCCTCTCTCTACGCAGAGCCCTTGGGGTCAGTCCCTCCTGCTGCCTACTCACCTGAAACCAGATGGGTGTAGGATGGTCTAGTGGGTACCCGTCTGGGCCAAGGACTCTGGGTCAGTGAGGTGGACCGTTGGCCCTGGGTCCTGGGTCCTGGGGATGCTCCTGTAATTAGGGCTAAACCAGGTGACCTTTCTGGTTCCAACTGGTAACCACCTTCAAGCTGGGGCCTCAGTGTAAGGGTGCCCACAGGGTGACAACCCAACCGCCCCTGGATAAACGTACTCACCGGGGAGAGGTACACGCTGCCCGACCAGGCGCCCCGGACGACGACCACGAGCGCAAACAGGGCGCTGGAAAACCTGCGTTTGCGCCATAGACCAGGGGGAGGGGAGGGCCCGTGGCCTCAGGGGCGAGGGCTTTGTGGCGTCAGTAGAGGCTAGGAGGCCTTAGGGGGTGTGTGAGTGTGCATGTTACTAGGGTGGGAGTGGCGGGGAGGATTGGGATGGTGGTGTCAGCAGCCAGGGGCAGGAGCGGGAGGAGACTTGGGCGGGTGAAAGGTGGAGGACAGTGGAGGGTGGGGGTGGGGGTGGGGGGGATGGATATAGACCAACGGGGATGGGCCCGGGGGATGATAGGGACCGTTCCTTGTCCCTGAATGGGGGTAGGCAAGTTGGGGGCAGAGGGCGGACATGTGGTATGAGGGATTAGGAAAAGCTTTGGGGAGAGGGCAGCTGGGGCGGGGGCGGGGGTGCCAGGCGTTGGGAGGAAGGTGACGGTGATAGAGGCAGCAGAAACCGGCGCCCAGCTGGGGAAGTGATGGGGGTCGTTGGGAGAAGTGATGAGGGTCTGGGCTCCAGGAGGCATCCGGGAGGAGGAAGAGGGGAGGCTCCCGGACCCGGGTTAGGAGGGGCGGGCGGATTCAGAGGGGCACCAGACAGGGTGGGTCCTGGAGGGTCTGGCCAGCGGTGGAGGTGATTTTGGTGGGTCGCTAACTCCCTATCCTGACCAGCCCTGCCCTAGCCATTGCTGCGCATACTCAGAGTCCTACCCCTGGGGAGCGGACATATGAGGAAACAGGTTCGTGCCAATGCCAAAGGGCCGAGCAACAGACAGGCCACATCTCCAGGGCCCGCGGGTGTAGACGGCCAGGCTGTGGATGTAGACCGATGACTAGCTTTCCCGGTGCGCAGCCGGTGTGCTTCTTGGGCGACGCCTTCTTAGAACACGAGAGGACAGAGTCGACTGCGCAGTCCTGCCTGCGTCTGCCAGTGCTAGGGAGGGGAGGGACCGAGGAGGGCAGACAATGCTCATGGGAGCACCATCCGCCCATGCCCTCTAGGACCCTGACTCATGGCATGGGCTGAGGGTTTCTTTCAACTTAGGAAATTGAATTTAGAAAAACTTTAAAACAGAAATTAAAGAAAACACACAAGAGAATAATGGATCTCATATATAAATTGTCCAGATCAGTATTTTACTGTATTTGCTTCATTTGTCCTGTTCTTTAGTATTGGCTGAAGGTTAAAAAATAAACAACAAATCCCACAAATCACTAAATTCACCTCTACGTGCTTCCGAAAAGGAGAAAAACTTTCCTCCTAACCTCTTGGTTCAGTGGCTGGGGCTTGCTTATTTAACTAAAAAAGCCTGGTCAACAGGAAAACACACAAACACACACCAGTTTGTAGTATGTATTTGGGCTTCCACAAATGATGTAGTTGGCTTGTTAAGCAGATGAAGTTAAAAGTTTTTATGTAAAACTTAGGGAAAAGAGGGAGAAATGGCCTTTGGGAAAAATAAATAGGCTTCTTTAGGAAATACCAAAAAGGTGTGGACAAAAAACAGGCCACAGACTAACCCAGACAAGCTAGGGGGTGGGTGGGAAGGGGGCTGTGTCTATGCAAGGAACATTCAAACCTATGAAGAATTGTTGTGAGCTTATTTGAGCCAAACTCGAAACAATTATCAGGAAGTAAAATCTCAAAGGATTGAGATAATGCTCTGGAGAATGGCAGTTTTGCACCTTATTTTATACACAAGAGGCACAGTGCATGAAATTCATGCATGGGTAGGGTCTCTCTAGGCCTGGCCGGCCAGGGCTTTCCTTCATTGCACACTGCGCCCCTCGTGGTCAGCACATGTCATGGTGAGCCCTCCAACTCCTGGTCTCCAGGTCAAACTCCCAAGGGGACACTTTGCATATTAGCCTTTCATAATATAGCCTTCACTCTCCTCATATCCATGGGGCCATATACAAGGAAAGGGGATCCTGATGGCCAGAGGAAAAGGAATAAAAAATCAGAATGAGATCTTGAAGTTGCTAGAATTAATCTGGAAGCCCAAGGAAGTAGCAGTCATCCATTGTAGAGGACACCAAAAAGGAAAAGACTCAGTGTCAGAAGGGAACCATCACACAGATACAGCAGCAAGGCTAGCTGCTAAGGAGCAGGGCGGTACCATTGTGGATCATGCTGGTTCCTGAATTACCTGAACCTCTGAAGTACACCCCTCAAGAAGAAGAATGGGCCCAATGAGAAGGGGATAAAAGGACAAAGGAAGGTTGGAGGATATTCCCAGATCATCGGGTCTACATTCCAGAACAGTTAGTTCATAGAGTAGTCCTCCAGCAGCATGAACTTGCTCATTTTAGGGAAAAGGGCTTTAGAAGCCTTGTTAAGCAGATACAATCTAATTGCTCATCCCCCCTCCTTATGAACCTCAGTCTCTCAGCGCTGCCTCCTTTGTGTACAGAACAATGCAAGGCAGGGTCTTAGGACCCATAGGAATTCAGTGCTGTGGGCAGGCTCCCTTTGAAGATCTAGAGATAGAATTTACAGAAATAGGCCTAGTAGAAAAAATAAATATCCTTTAGTCTTTGTCTGCACCTTTTCAGGGCCTCTTTCTTCCAAAACCTGGTTGATCACTGGAGTGAATAGGCACACTCAAATGCTACTATTTCACTCAACTTCTTAGCTGCAGCTTCTGGAATCTCACTCTTAGTCATGCCTTTCTTATAAATCTGGGGTGCCCCATTCCCTTAGGAAGATACATCTTGCCTAGTTCAAGCCTGTGGATAATTAAACATGTAGACAAGGCTAAGGTAATTAAAGGAAAATATATAAATGCTCCAAATTCTCCAAAAGGGTCTGTGCTACAGCAGTCATTGCATGGGGTGCCACTCCCCACCTTGTAAAAGAAAGATGGGCTCTTTATTTTTTTCACTGTTCAAGGTTTATTTGGCATTTTAGTTGGTATGACACTTGGATAGTTGGCTGTATTATTTATATGTAGACTTTTCTTTTTACATTATATGGCAATGTATACTAATCTGATACATACAGTATACAGAATAAGATCCTTTAGAACAGTTATGCATAAAACATGCAATATTGGATTTACATTGGGTCCCAGGATGTGATTGATTGGAGAAAAAGAAACCACAAGTTATGTAACACACAGTGAACACATATCTAGTCTGAAGGGCAACTGTAGTGTGAGCAACATTTGCAGTGGTGCCTTTGAGGAAGTGGAACTATTTCACACTAACCAGTTTAGGACTACACAAGATAAGGACCATCCAGCATCAGGATGCAGATGCTGGGTTGTATGAACCATTACTGTCTTGATCTTTAGGAAACTGATGTTCTTAGTCACAGATCAGGTAAAAAGGACAATATGCAATCTCCAACTAAAATCCTGCTGTAGCCTAGACAGTGAGGTGGTATGACATTAGAAGACTTTAAAACTGCAGCTCTTTCTGGATCCCCCACAGTGTATATGCACTCTTCTTCAAACGGGCCTCTTTCTCAGGTGTGAGAGTCACCTTCACAACATCTAAGATTCTATTCTGTCCCAAGATGCAAGGGACACTCAGGAAGATGTCATCTTTTATTCCATAGAGATCCTTAATCATGGTGGACACTGGATGCACCCACCTAATATTCTTCATCATACTTTCTGCTAAATCTGCCATAGGTAGGACAATGAATGGCCCAGGATGTATAGTCTTTCAGTTTGATTACCTCATAAGCACTGTCAACTACCTGCTTGTGAACTTGTTTCTACTGTTCCTTATCTGCATCGGTGCCTAAATCAGGGTGCAGATTCTTTTTTTTTTAAAGACATATTTTATTGATTTTTTTTACAGAGAGGAAATGAGAGGGATAGAAAGCTAGAAACATCAATCAGATGCCTCCTGCACACCCCTCACCAGAAATGCACCCGCAACCAAGGTACATGCCCCTGACTGGAATCGAACCTGGGACCCCTCAGTCCACTGGCTGACGTTCTATCCACTGAGCCAAACTGGCCACAGCAGGGTGCAGATTCTTTAGGGAGACACCAGCAACATTCACTCCACTCCATACAGGCACACTAGAGTCTCCATGCTCCCCAAGGACCCATCCATGACAGCTTAATGGGTGAACTCCCAGCCTCTCCCCCATCAGATATCAGAACCGGGCTGAATCCAGATTGCAACCACTTCCAATAACATGGTTTTTGGGAAAGTCACTTACCTTCCAAGCCACATAGGTCAAGATATCCACTGGATTGGAAATAAGAAATTTGCAGTTGGGACTGTATTTTACAACATTAGGAATGATGAATTTAAAGATGTTTACCTTACACTGGACCAAATTAAGGCAGCTTTTTCCCTCTTGTTGATGTGCCCCAGCTGTGATAATAACCAGCTTGGAGTTTGCAGTCACACTATAGTCTTTGCCAAAGACAATTTTGGTGTTCTAAGGACAAGGTTGCCATGTTGGAGCAGCCACGTTTCTCCCTTTAATTTGTCTTCCATGACATCAACAAGAGCAAGGTCATCTGCCAAGTCCTTCATTAAGATACTGATGGCACAAGCCATGCCAACAGCACCAACCCCAATAACTGTAATCTTATTCTGGGGGCTCTGTTATTCCTTAAGAAGATTCACAATCAGCTGATCCTTGAGTGATGCCATTTTGGACTTAGAACCAAAAGGAACGGGGAATGCACAGGGAAGGAGGAGGGCAGGTGGGCATCGGTGGCTGGCGATGTAAGACCAGGACTTGGTGGCTGCAGCTCCAGTCAAGATGGCCTCTGTTAAATCCAAGCAGCTGGAGGCCCGGGAACTACAGAACTAACTACTGCAATCCTGGGGATAAGCCCAGGCCTGATAGCCTCCCCACCTCTTTTTCAGCCTCCTTAAGGGTCAACAAGGATGGGAAATAAAGTGCAGACTATGAAAGCTATGGGGCATGGGGCAGTCCTCACCTTGAAAAGGGGGGAAAAAGGAGGTGCTTTTAAACTGAAGTTGCTAAAATGCCCAAGCCAAGTGTTTTACTATATTAGACTTATAAATTGTCTTTTCCACACCTCCCTTCATCCTGATTCCCAGGACTTGTTGACATTTGATAGGGGGGATTTATAATCTGTTAGAGCACCTGAATTAATCTGAAAAATAATATTATTTTAAATCTTAGAACACATATACTTATGTGAATAGGGGGTTAAGTTTTTCTTAAGTTTCCCTTTTCAAGGCCTTTGTGAAGTGATTGAGGAGGGGACTCAGCTATGAATCCAGCAAGCAGAACCTATCAATAAGCATGGTCAGACCAACCCACCAGTAGTGAAAACATCATCTCATCATCTCATTGCCTGATGACTAAGGATAATACCTGATGTCCATTCCCAGACTTAACCCAGCACCTTTCCCTTTATAATCCTGTCCCCTGAACCTTGCTGTAAGATAGGAGTTGAATGCTTGTAAGCACCCTGTCTTCTTGGTTGGCTGGCCTTCTCAATAAATATATATGTGATTCAAACCTGCCTTTGTTATTGGACACAATGACTAGCAGCCCGAACCCAACCAGGGGTTTCCCAGTAACACATTTAAATGGGTTAATCCCTAAACTCAGCGGTTCTCAACCTGTGGGTCGCGACCCCTTTGGGGGTCGAACAACCCTTTCACAGGGGTCGCCTAAGACTATTGGAAAACACCTATTTCCCATGGTCTTAGGAACCAACAGACTGCTCCTCGGTGTAGCAAAGTGTAGCAATGTAGTTTACTGTTGTTATATTAAGACTGTTACCCATGCTATACCATGATTCAAGACACAATTTCATTTATTTGTAATTAGAAATAAATATTTCACAATATATAATTACATATTGTTTTTGTGATTAATCACTATGCTTTAATTATGTTCAATTTGTAACAATGAAAATACATCCTGCATATCAGATATTTACATTATAGTTCATGACAGTAGCAAAATTATAGTTATGAAGTAACAACAGAAATAACTTTATGGTTGGGGGTCACCACCACATGAGGAGCTGTCTTAAAGGGTCTCGGCATTAGGAAGGTTGAGAACCACTGCCCAAACTAGAAAAACTTGTCCATATCCATAAACTGTGTTCCCTCAGGGCTTTAGGGACAGTTCCCAATTTGTTTGAAATTGCTTTAGCCAAGAGATTAGGAAACTTCCAATTGGCCCAAGGGTCCCTCCTACTACAGTAATGGCCTGTTCATTTCTAGTACTAGCAAAAAGGCCCAAGTAACCCACTAGTTACTCACCCCAACAGCCAGGACCCAGTCACCCCAAAGGAAACAGGCTATACTGGCTTCAATAACAGCTTGGAGGATTTTTTTGAATATCAGGCTTCTACCACTCTTAGATGGCAGGTTTTAGAGAAAAGGACTCCAGGCAAGCTAGGCCAAGACCCTCAAAGTTCTAGATGTCTATGTCATGAGAATGAGAACTACACCCAAAGGAAAAGTTACAGGTTCACTTATCTCACATTGAACTTATTTCTTGTAAGTCCCCACAGGAACCTCAACCTGAGCAACCTACTCTTGTGAACCTATCAAGGACCTCAAGCTGCTCTTCAAGAAACAAAAGCCTATTATAGATAAGTAATGAAATAATTGGGAATTAATTTAATTGTCCTCCTCTCTTCCAACCTCCTTGTTGAATTTGTGACTTCTAAGAAACAGCAATTCCATGTCAATATGATGATGTTTGAGAGATTCCAGCCCCTTCCCATTTTAGAAGAGTCAACCAACCGCCTTTCTGTTCCAGTCTCAGATCCCATTTCCTTCAATTACACAGGGAGAGAGACTTCCATATCTTGAAACAGGACCAATTGTCAGCAGGAAGCAATTATAGAAGATAGACCATCGTTCCTTGTCAACTCAAAAATATTTTAGGGCTGGAAGTCTTGGGCAGGGAGATATTATAGGACAATAAAAAGCTAGAAAAATTCAGGGACAAGTGGAATAGGTAAACTGAGGCAGGAAATTAAACAAAGCCAAAAAGCTTTGCAGACCACTTGTAAGAGGGTTTTGTTTTAAGAACAAAGGGTTAAAACCTCTCCTCACAAAAGAATGCATGAGGGAGGAGGAAGAAAAGTCAGCCTTGCAAACTGAGACCTAAAGTAACCACAAAGGATGGTCTGAAATTAATTTTTCTAGCTAAAAAGCAGTTTGTGGTGGGTAGACATGTTTTAGGCTGGTGTTTTCCCTGAAAAAGGTCAACCTTTACCATAACTAAGTCTGTCTATTGTCTTTTTGCATCTATGCTAACGTATTGTTGGATTGTCAAAGTAAGTTTCCTTTTTCTGGACAGCTCAAAGCACAGGCACCGCTTGCTGGGAGCCAATTCCAGCATGTCATAATTATAAGAGTTTTATCAAAAGGTTGATGAAATTTGGGGCTCAACAAGGGCTGAGTCACATATGTAATTATCTGTTGGAGCAGCTAATAGGCATCTCCCCCAAACCTAAATAGGATGATTGCCTACTGCCAGACAGCTTAGAGCTTCTTAATCTACATGTCATTACCTCCTGTTGGCGAAACACCTGAACAACTGTAGGCTATTCCCCAATCTGGCAATGCTTCTGTACCCCACCCTTTGAAGTGTATTATCTCCACCTTGCCTTAGGCTCTAAGGGGGTCCTCTGTCAAGGAGAAGTGTTTAGCTCCTTTAGCTGAAGCTCCTCTGGCCCCCAATGCCTTTCAAAACTATCTTTCATCTTTGGACTCCTATGCACTCCCTTTCTCCAGATTGCTGAACCCTTCTTAATGCTGGGACAAGAACCCCAGCACCACTCTGCAGAGACCACAAGTAACCTCATTGTTATTGAGTTAATTGCTGACTGTTAACTATCCTGCAAGGGCCCAGAGCATGGGGGCCACCCGGAGGCAACCATGTCAATCTGTTTGGAGTGATAGACTGCTGGCCTTTGCCAGGGTCCCAACTCCTAAGTCAGAACTCCTAGAGCTATCCTATTGTTCTTGTGAACGAAAAGGTTAAAGTCTCATGTCACATCTGGGAGCTCTAGGGCCGGCCTCAGTGAGCTTTATCTTTATGGTCGCCGAGGCTTTTTCCTCCTCTCCTTTTAAGTCTTCATAGAGTAGCTTAGCTAGATCTGTGAAGCCTGGGATCCAAATAATCATTGGTTCTAGGCTTCTTCACAGGTAAGAGAGGGGTGTTCTATGGAGACTGACACTGCTTAAGAAGTCCCCATTGAAGCAGTCATTCTAGGTGTCCCTGGATACATTGGCATGTGTTCCTTGGAATTGGATAATGGTGAACTTTTACAGGCTGTGCTCCAGGCTTCAAGTCAATTAGCACTGGGGTGTAGTTCTTCCTTCTGCCCAGACCAGCGAGAATTCCTTCTCTAGTTCATGTTCTAATGGTGAGTCCTTTGACTGGGAAGTATAAAGTCTCCATTCTTCCTCCCTAGGCACTGCTAAAGACAGAATCATTGGAGAGGTCTTCTCACCTAAGCAATTGTACTGAGCCGTCTAGGGCAAAAATGATTTCTGCTCCCATTTTGGCTAAAAGGTCTCTGCCCATTAGAGGGACCAGGCAATCTGGCAAATCCGGGAATTCATGAACCACCTGGTAGCCATCTAAATTGACATTGGTGGGGGCAGCAAAATGGTCTGTGGGTGTGGTCCCCAGTAGCTCTGACAATGGTGACTTCCTGTCCTGAGAGGGGAACTACTTTCTGAGTAAGTACGAGTGCTCTGCCTCTGTATCAACCATAAAGTTCACAATCTGGTCCCCAATTTTCATTTTGACCATGGGTTTATGAGGGCCCAGTTGGCCACATCTAGGAGAGCCTTCCTGGCCCATCTGTCTTTGTTCAATGTCCCTGGCAGGGCCTGTGTCTGGAGCCATTTCTGAGGTTCTGTTATTATTCTCATGTGTGCTTCAGTGTTAAAAAGCATAAGAAGGAGTTGCTTGCAGTCGGCCCAGGTGGGCTTACGGGTCTGAAAAATTGACTTCAGAGATCAATGATGGCTTGAGTTTTTTCAGAATAAGCAGCAGTGTGATGCTTCCAACTTAAGAGATAGGTCGTAATGAAAGGCTGGTAGTAAAAGAATGATCCCCCCTCTTGTGAAGTCTCATTTTTCCAATTATATGAGGACCCCTGCATTTCTTGGAGAGGCACCAAGAAAGTTGGGAATGGTTTGGGTCACTGATCAGCTGAGCACAAACGGTGTCCAACTGGCTCTGGAGAGTCTGGTTGTGGGGAAACGGAAGGAGGTGGTGTATCTAAGCTTCCCTGGCTAGGCTAACAGGTACTGGGTACCGCTTGAGGCATGTATGGAGGTGGTAGAACTGGCAGGACTTCCTCAGGGGGTTCCTGCATAATAGGGCGCTTATTCTCTTTCTGAGGGGCTTGACCTTTTTCCTTAGTGGCTTAAGCTCTGCTATTTCCAGTCATTGGTCAGTATAAGGCAACTGGTCAGGATGACCTGGGTCTCCTGTGATAATTCTGTGAACATTCCTCATTGTGGGGACATCCAATGTGCCCCCACAGTGGCCATCCTATTCCAAAAGATGGCCGGTTTATTTCACACATCCTTTTTAACTACCAGGGGACTAGTTTTACCTATTGTCCCCAATAAATCCCCTTTTAAAATTTCTTAACATACATTCTAATACAGTAGAGTTTGAAGAGAAGCTATTACCTGTGTTGCCTCTTTAAAAAACAAAACAAAACAAAACAAAACAAAAAACACACCTGAATAAAAGAACTAGTCAAAATAAGACTTATTTTCTAACTTCATTTGTCCTTGGGTGTGGACAGCAAATGACACTACAGTAGGTCCTTGGGTTATTTTAGAGATCTATTCCTACCTCACGATGTAACGAGATTTTTGCTGCAAGTCGGAACCCACCTACATAAGCACTTACATCACTCATATGGAGTACATACACAGCAGTAATGAAGTGAAATAGTAGAAAAAAATGTAAAAGAAAGATAACAATTCCTGACCTTTATTTGTGGTAAAAATAGTAAATAATAAAAAACATAAAGCACATATGTACATACGTTAAAATGATGGAACTTTTTTTTTTTAATAAATAAATGGGAGATGGCGACATAGCCACGAAACAATGTACATCGAGTCTGACGTAACCTGAGGACTGTATGTTCTCTCATGCAGTGGCCTTTCTTCTTGTCTTCTGGGGCTTATTTTGCTGTGCAGAAGCTTTTTATTTTGATGAAATCCCATATATTTATTTTCTCCTTAGTCTCCATCATCCTACAAGCTGTATCAGTAAAGATATTGCTACTACATATGTCTGATATTTTGCTGTTTATGGATTCTTGTAAGATTTTTAGTTTCTCAGTTTAAGTCTTTTGTCCATTTTGACTTTATTTTTGTGTATGGTATAAGTTGGTGGTCTAGTTTCATTTTTTTGCATGTATCTGTCTAATTTTCCCAACACCATTTATTGAAGAGACTGTCTTGACTCCATTGTATGCTCTTGCTTCCTTTGTCAAATATTAATTGGACATATGTACTGGCTTGGGTCAATTTCTGGGTTCTCTGTTCTGTTCCATTGATCTATATGTCTGTTTCTTGTGCCAGCACCAGGCAGTTTTGACAACAGTAGCTTTTTAATATTGCTTGGTATCTGTTATTGTGATCCCTTCAAGTTTGCTTTTCTTAGGATTGCTACAGCTATTTGAGGTCTTTAAAATATATATATATTTAAAAGAAATATATATATATATATATATATATATATATGAATTTTTGGAGAGTTTATTCTAGATCTGTGAAATATGCCATTGGTATTTTAATGGAAATTGCATTGAATCTATAGGTTGCTTTGGGTAGTATGGACATTTTAATAATTGATTCTACCAATAAACATGATATATTCTTCTATTTGTTTATGTCTTCCTCCATTTTTTTTACCTCCTTAGTTAAGTTTATTCCTGGGTATCTTAATTTTTACCTCCTTAGTTAAGTTTATTACTGGGTATTTTAATTTTTTGTTGAAGTGGTAAATGGTATTGTTTTTTAGTTTCTCTTTCTGGGAGTTCATTATTGGTATATAAAACAGCCATAGATTTCTGGGTGTTAATTTTGGTTCCTGCTACATTGCTGAATTCATTTATTAAGTCTAGTAGTTTTTTGAGGGAGTCTTTAGAGTTTTCTATGTACAATATCATTTCATCTGTGAATAATGACAGTTTTACTTCTTCTTTTCCAATTTGGATGCCTTTTATTTCTTCTTTTTGTCTGATTACTATGGCTAGCACTTCCAGTACTATGTTGAACAGGAGTGGTGAGAGTGGGCATCCCTGACTTGTTCCTGTTCTTAGCAGAAATGGTTTAGTTTTTGCCCATTGAGTATTATGTAGGCTGAAGATTTGTTATATAATATTTTTATTATGTTGAGGTATTATCCCTCTATTCCCACTTTGCTGGGGGTTTTTATCCAGAAAGGGTGTAATGTAGGATGGAGTGTCGGCCTGCAGACTGAAGGTCCCAGGTTTGATTCCAGTCAAGGGCACATGCCTGGGTTGCTGGCTCAATCCTCAGTAAAGAATGTGCAGAAGGCAGCCAATCAATGATTCTCTCTCATCATTCATGTTTCGATATCTCTCTTCCTCTCCCTTCCTCTCTGAAATTAATAAAAATATATTTAAAAAAGAAAGGATATTGGATTTTGTCAAATGCTTTTTCTGCATCAATTGATATGATTATGTGATTTTTATCTCTTAATTTGTGTATGTGATGTATCACGTTTATTGATTTGCAGATATTGTACCCTTCTTGCATCCCCTGAATAAATCATACTTGATCATGATATATGATCTTTCTAATGTAATGCTGGATCAGATTTGATAGAATTTTGGTGAGGATTTTAGCATCTATGTTCATCTATGTTATATATTGGCCTGTAATTCTCTTTCTTTGTAGTGTCTTTATCTGGTTTTAGAAATAGGATTATGCTGGCTTCATAGAAAGAGCTTGGAAGTGTTCCTTCCTCTTGAATTTTTTGGAATAATATGAGAGGATAGGTTTTAGTTTTTTGAATGCTTAGTAAAATTCCACGTGAAGCTGTCTGGCCCTGGGCTTTTGTTTGCTGGAAGTGATTTGGTTATTGCTTCAATTTCCCCCATAGTTATCAGCCTATTCAGATTTTTTTATTCTTTCTGATAGAGTTTTGGAGGCCACATTTTTTCTAGGATTATGTCCATTTTTTCTAGGTTGGCCAGTTTTTTGGAATAGAGTTGTTCATAATATATTTTTACAATCCTTTATATTTTTGTGGGGTCTGTTATTATTTCACTTCTTTCATTTCTGTGTTTTTTTTTTAATTTTTTTATTTGGGTCCTCTCTCTTTGCTTTTTGGTGAGCCTGGCTAGAGGTACATCAATCTTGTTTATCCTTTCAAAGAACCAGCTCTTGGTTTTATTGATCTTTTGTATTGTTTTGTTTGTTTTTTTGTCTCCATGTCATTTATTTCTGCTCTGATCTTTATTATTTCCTTCCTTCTGCTCACTCTGGGCTTTTCTTGTTGCCTTCTTTCTAATTATTTAAGTTGTAGAGTTAGATAATTTATTACCAGCTTTTCTTTTTCTTTCTTTCTGTTATCTTTCTTTTTTTTTTCTTTTTTGTTTTTGAAGTAAGCCTGTAATGCTATGAACATCCCTCTCAGGATTGTTTTCACTGTGTCCCATAGATTTTGGATTGTTGTGTTTTCATTGTCATTTTTTGCAGGATGTTTTTTATTTCTTCTTTGATCTCTTTGGTAACCCAATCATTGTTTAATTACATGATATTTAATCTCAAAGTGTTTGAACTCTTTTGTTTTTATTATAGTTGATTTCTAATATTATGCCATTGTGATCTGAGAAAATGCTTGATATAATTTCAGTCTTCTTGAATGTGAAGAGACTTTGCCTGTGACCCAATATGTGGTCTATCTTTGAAAATGTCCAATGTGCACTTAAGAAGAATGTGTATTCAATTGCTTTGGGGTGAAATGTTCTGAAGATGTCAATTAAGTCCTGATCTAGTGAGTTGCTTAGGATTGCTGTTTCTTTGTTGAATTTTGTCTAGAGGATTTATCCCGTGATGTCAATGGGGTATTAAAGTCACCTACTGTGATTGTATTGTTGTCAATCTCTCCCTTGATATCTTTTAGAAAGTTTTTTTTAATGTATTTGGGTGCTCCTGTATTGGGTGCATATATGTTCACCAGAGTTATAACCTCTTGTTGTATCTATCCTTTTAGATTTATGAACTGGCTTTCCTTATCTCTTGTTATGGCCTTCACTTTGAAGTCTATTTTGTCAGATATAAGTATTGCTACCCCAGCTTTTTTTTTTCATTTCCATTTGCCTGAAAAATATTTTTCCATCCTTTCACTTTCAGTCTGTGTGAGTCCTTGTAGACAGCATGTATATGGTTCACATGTTCTTATCCATTCAGCCACTTGATGTCGTTTGATTGGAACATTTTATCCATTTATTTTTAAGGTTATTATTGATAGGTACTTGTTTGTTGTCATTTTTATTCTTTATGCTTGTGTTCCTTCTTCCCTTTTTATTTCTTCTTTTTATAATAGTCCCTTTAGCCTTCTTTTGTCTGCAAAGCTCCTGATTTCACCTTCAATTTTGAATGATAATCTTGCTGGATAGAGTATTCTTGGATTCAGTCCCTTGCTTTGCATCATTTTGTATACTTCATTCCATTCCCTTCTGCCTGATGTGTTTATGTTGAAAAATCAGTTGATAGTCTAATAGGAGATCCCTTGTAGGTAACTCTTTTATAGCCTTTAAGATTCTCTCTTTGTCATTAAGGTTTGCCATTGTAATTTGATGTGTCTTGGTATGGGTCTTTTTGGGTTCATCTTGTTTGGGCCTCTCTGTGCTTATGTGAGTTGTTTCTTGTTTAAATCAGGGAAGTTTTCTGTCAATATTTCTTCAAATAGGTTTTCTATACCTTGCTCCTCTTCTTGTCCTTCTTGCACCCTATTATACATATGTTAATTCATTTCATATTGTCCCAAAGTTCTGTTAGGCTCTCCTTCTGCTTTCTAATTTTTTCTCCAATTACTGTTCACTTTGGATGTGTTTTCTGCTCTGTATTCTAATTCATTAATCTGGTTCTCCTCTTCTTCTAATCTAGTGTTGAAACTTTTGATTGTGTTTTTTATTATAGCTATATCATTCTTGATTTCCTCTTGATTCTTACATAAGTTACTGGTTTTCTCATCCAGCCAGTTTAGGAATTGTATGATCCTTACTCTGAATTATTTTTTCTAACATATTGCATGCCTCTGTTTTGCTTAGTTTCTTTCTTTTTCTTTTTTTACATAATTTTTTTTATTTTTAATTAAATATTTATTGTTCAGATTATTACATTTGTTTCTTTTTTTTCCCTTCCATAGCTCCCCTCCACCCGGTTCCCACCCCTCTCTCTACCCTAACCTCCCTCTGCATTGACCTCATCCATAGGTGTATGATTTTTGTCCAGTCTCTCCCTGCACCTCCCTCACCCCTTTCTCCCTGAGAATTATCAGTCCACTCCCTTTCTGTGCTCCTGATTCTATTATATTTGCCATTGGAATTGTGAGAATCATGTCTCAGGGTCCCATCCATTTCTCCTCCTGTTGATCCATCATCCTTGCTCTGCTTATGTCTGTCTAATTGCCTACCACATCCCCTCTTGTCACTGAATTATTTCATGGAAAAGGGATGTAGGCTCTCTTCTTTAGCTGCATCAATGAGAGATAAATTTTTCTTTCAGAGCCAAGTGATCCTTGTTCTCTTTCAGAGATACGATGAGGCCTGGGCATAGAAAGAGGTGACAATGGTGTCTAGAAGTGGTATTCCCTAAGTGTAAGAAGGGCTTTGTAACCTGGTGGAGACAAGCTGTGCTATAAAATTTAGTATTATTGGGCAAGGGTTAGAACAGCAACAATTATGACAAATATTCTGGTGGAAGGAAAAGAACATCTCAGTTTTAATAATTCCCTATTGAAACACAATTCACACACCCCCAAATCACCTTCATTAAATAACTAAATTAAATAACTAAATAACTAAATTAAGACCACTTTATTTACTATATTAAAAAATATATTTTTATTGATTTCAGAGAGGAAGGGAGAGGGAGAGAGAGAGAGATAGAAACATCAATGATGAGAGAGAATAATTGATTCAGCTGCTTTCTGCATGCCCCCCAGAGCTAGTAACCCAGATATGTACCCTTGACCAGTATCAAACCCAGGACCCTTCTGTCCACAGGCTGGTGCTCTAGTCACTGAGCCAAACCAGCTATGGCTATTTGCTGTATTAAGCCTAGTCAAAATTTGGCCTGCTTGTTTGTATAAACACAATAAGAATAAGTTGATCACATAGGCTATTTGTAAAAAAAATATGCTTTGCTGGGATCTCATGAGCAAGTTTAAATTAATTCTGCAGAGCAAAGAAGCTGAGCCATCTAGCTCCCATCAGGTTTGCCTGCAATACCTGTAGAGGTGGGTGAATTTCTCAAGTTGAGGTCCCTAATGATGTCCCTTCCTTGTCATCTCTCAAGAAAGCAACCTTCACTCCTTACCTGGGGAGACTGCCATGAGCCATGTGACCAAGCAAGGTATCATGTTTTCTCCAAGGTGCTCTTATTGGTCTCATTTCTTAAAACTTTCTGGTGACATCCAGAGTCCAGGCATGTTATACATGACATTCCAAAGTCTTGGTCAATAAAACCACAATTGGAAATAGGTCTTATTGAATTCATGCAAAGAAACATAACCGTGACTCACTCACTAAGAGTTGTCAAATTCTGGAGGGATAAGGTAGAGAGAAAAATATATAATTTATCAAATTGCTTTAAAAATGCTTCCTTATATATGAAAAACAAAAAGTTTAAGAATCATCAATACTTTCAACAAAACTTACAAAACTATGTAATGATTTTTGGTTCATTCAGTCCAATAGTTATTAATTTTTCCTGTTTTTTCCTGCTAGTACTTTTATAAGTCCAGATAGTCTATAGAGTTCTAATAATTTTCATCTAGTTTGAAGAGGATGATCTGAAAATGTTAGATTCCTTTTCATGGATCCCTCAGAAGATGTAACATTTTCCCAAATGCCTTATAACAAAACAATGACTGTCTCTAAAATGACACAGTTTTGGATTTGATTATAATTCCAATGACATGGAATCTTGTCCTTTCTGCAAAATACAATATTTCAGAACAACAATTAGAGTTATAAATGAAAGCATAATTTATTTGACAAAACTTCCCATGTACCTTAAGCAGAAAATTTTCCTTTATGAGAGAAAACAAATCCTTAGACATTTCAGGGCCAATTGGAAAGACCTAAAGCCAATTCTAGGTCAAGAAAATGTTTCTTAAAATTCAAATCCTGGGAAAGTTGTCAAACTTATTTTACCAAAAGATCATATAACATTATTATTATTATGCATTCAAACTGACAAAAAGGTATTAAATACAAACATAGGCTAGCAACCTTCAATTCCCATTATTGAGAAAAAAACTTGGGGGGTTTAAGAGGTTTTATTTCCCCACATTTTTCTTTCTGAGCAGATTGTAACAACATGAAATCCAGTATAAAAGAAGAGATCTTGTATTAACAACAACAAAAAACACAGAAAAACACAAGCAAACAAAAACCCCTACAATAAATAAGTGAGAACTCTCAAAAGGATGGACTGGGACATTTGCCTTAGAATCTTACTTCTTACTAACTCAGCACAGCAAAATGACCTTTGGTTCTGAGTGGTACAAAACCCATACACCAGAGACAGAGGATTCCCTATGTCCATGAACCAGTAAATAGCAAACTAAGTTCCCAAAAGATAAAAAGCAAGCCAAGTACATCAGTAATCAAAATTACATTACAGACAGACAAGAACTCTCATTAACTAAGAGTTTCTGCCAGATGATGCCTTCAAGTTCCTGCAGTCCCTGCCATGAATTCAGCCTGCCTCAAGCAGCTGGGCCCCCAGCAAAGTGAGAAGTGCCCATCCTTAAACAAATTAAACCAAACAACAAAGAGACACAAAGCAACAATCAACAAAGACTCTCTTATATACAATACTAGAGGCCTGGTGCATGAAAATTCATGCACTTGAGGGGGGTGGTCCTTCAATCTGTCCTGTACCCTCTTATAGTCTGGGAGCCTTCAGGGGTGGGAGGCAACCTGGCAATCAGGGGAAGGTGACACCCCCATCACACCTCTGCTGCTGCCACTGCCGGCAGCACAAACCTCAGCCGGCCCTGGATACCTGGGCAGCCACCATCCAAGGCTTGTCTGTGCCTTGGGTGTCCCTGGGCAGCTGGGGAGCCGGGGAGACTGGGGGACTCTGAAGGCAGGTTCCCTGGTGGGGCTGAGGGAACTGGGTGTCATCATCTTGTGGCTGTGGGCACCACCATATTTGTGAGGGTGTGATAGTCAATATTCCCTCTTTATTAGATAGGATTTACAGGAGCACAAAACCTACAGACAAGAGCTTTACACCATGCTCCTTGTCTGTCCAGCCACAGACACCACAAAATGCCCTGCATAAAATAACAAACACTGAAGCAGATCAGTGATTAGGCAAAGAGATTGAAGACCAGGCCAAGGACCACTGGAGGGTTCGTGTCATCAGAGTTTATCAGGCTCGCCCAGACAAGAGGCTGTATAATGCCTCCAATGCCATACACAGTACATGTAATACATACTTCCTTACAAGGAGGCCCAGATGGGAAGCTGCCACTGCTTCTCATGCCATACAAACAAGTTTGATTCCTTCTGCAAAAATGCTTGATTCAACTTGGTTATTAAACAATGGGGAATGCTGAAACTGTGGCTGGATAGTCATGTCATAGGCCAGCATTTTCCCTGACAAAAGTCTATCTTTACCTTAATGGAGCCTGTTGACTTTTTACACCTATAATAACATATCTTTGGAATGTCAAAATAATTATCTTTTTTTTTGGAGCACTCAAAGCACAGATACCACTCTATGGAGACCACAAATACCTTCATTATTATTGAGTTAATTGTTGACTGCTAACTATCCTATATCTACTTATATAAAAAAAAGTATGTGTCTATCATTTTACTTTTTATCCAATCCCAGAGATTTTCCTGCTTTACTTTCTCTCACCTCCCTAATCTATCATCAATGGATTTCATATAACTCGCTTGCTTCTTGTCTTTTATTATCCTATATAATAAAACCCTAATGTACAAATTGTCCCCTCAATCAGGAGTTCATCTGGGAGTTCAACCGCTCACTATAATGTGCGCGGACCACTAGGGGGTGGCATGGAATATGGTGGGCATCAGCGACATGGCGCTGGCAGCAGATGGCAGTGGAGGTGCTGCCAGCCCTGATGGGCCCCAATGAGAGCAGGACTGTGAGTGAGCCGGGTCCCAGTCACCGGGTGCACAGGGGTCAAGCAGACTTCACATGGGTTTGCACAAGAGCCAGTCTGCGAGACCCGCCAGGAGAGAGCGTGCTGCCCTTCCAGCTTCCATGAGGGCCTCTAGTAAGGTATAAAATAAGATACAAACCTGCAATTCTGTGGAATATTATCTCAATCCATTGAGATTTTGCTTCCCAACAATTGTTGACAGTTTGGGTCAAATAAACTCACAAAAATTTTCTATAGGTTTAAATGTTTCTTACATTGACACTTTCGGTTTTCTCTTGTGTAAGACATAGGCTAAACTGAACCATCCTGAAACACTTCTCAGCTTGAAGATTCTGTGACCTCATTTTTATCTTCATGAATACATGAAAAATTAGGAGGAATACCACTCTGATGTATGTTTTTATCTCCTCACTATCAAGCAGTTAATTCAATTCTAATGTTATCTACCTAGAGTTAATAAAGGGTCCAGTCCCACAAGACTGTTTCTTCTTCAGACACCAATGGTAAGCTATTTCTGTCCAACTGGCTGAAAATCAGCTTTAATTTTCCCAAGTGGATCACAGAACACAGAAACATGTTACTAGATCATCAGCTTATTATAAAAGGATATAACTCAGGTACAGACAGATAGAAAAGATGTACAGGGTAAGGTTGGGGAAGGGGGAAGGGCTTCCATGCTCTCTGAGACCAACATCTCCCTGCAGTTCCACATGTCTACCATTAGGTCTGATCAAATAATTGAACCAACATTCCCTCCCCTGGGAACTAACCTTTAGACCACTTCACAATGGACATTCCCTTTTGCTTAGACCTGTGGTTGGCAAACTGAGGATCCTGAGCCACATTCGGCTCTTTGGCCCCTTGAGTGTGGCTCTTCCACAAAATACCATGGCCTGGGCGAATCTATTTTGAAGGAGTGCTAACCACTGGCTTAGACCAAAATTTTACTTGTTAAGACCACATTCCACTTACTAAGACCATTATCTTTCCCCCCAGGTCCCGCCCAGAGAATTCTTTGCCCAGAAAAAGCCTACCTAGAGTCCTTTAAAACTTCTGATTCCCTGTCTTTGGCTGCTGGTGTTATGGGGCGACCAGCAAGAGACGAACATCAGAGACAGAGATAAAAATTTATGAGCCTTTATTAAGCTGGCCAGTGACTACAGTTGCAGCACTTCATCGCAGCAAAGGCTGAATTATAGTGCAGACCACAGGTGTTACAGCAAATTTATACACAAGAGGGAGTTAGGACAGTTACAATGACAACCCAAAGATTACAAAAGCTATTTCAGCCGTTTCTTCTAAAAAACTCAGGGCACAGGTGCAAAGCCTTGGTGCGATTGGCTGAAGTGTGAACCACTACCTTCCTCCAAACTCTAACCCACCCTTTGTTCAGTTACTTACTCCACCGCCCTCTGTCTTAAGGCACCCTGCCTCCAGGCAATGGAGGAGCTGTGCAATGTTTGCAGCCGAGAACACGAGCACCATTTTGGGGCTCAGCCCATCTGGTTTTCCAGATAACCTAATAAGCTCAAAATTCTTTACCTCTTTTGGCCTCGTGCATTCCTCCTTCAGTGACCCTAACATCAACCAAGCCAGCTCTCCAAAACCTGTCCTTTTGGAAATTTGTGACAGCTTTACTAGCCATTGGTAATAGATTCAACCTCCAGTCCCTCTCTCCCACAAGATGAGGGGTGGAACTGAAATTTTCAACCCTCTAATCACTGGTTAGTTCCCCTGATAGCCAGCTCCATCCTTCAGGGCTTTACAGAATCACCTCATTCACATAACAATGACACCTTTATGACACTTATCATAGGAAATGCTAAGGGTTTTAAGAACTATATTTGAGGTGAAAATCAAATATATATATGTTATAAATCACAATATCACAACCACAATGATTTCAAATTGACCTCTCAGTAGTGATACTGACTAATATATGAGTTCCATCTGCCTTTGCACACAGGACAAAATAAATGCACAAGCAGGAGTTTGCAGTGTAGAATGGAAGACATTTAAATTGACCAATCCAAAGACCAGGAGCTAGTGCTATGAAAGAGTCCACTCCCTAATGGTGTGTAGGTTATAGATTACATAGGGAAAAATCACAAGACACCATGGATTAGGGGGTTGAGGTTATACTTGGAATTGATTGGTTGTGTTGGCAGTGAAAACGGAATCAGGTGTTAGGGCAGTGTAGTCAGGCTGAATCTTGGTTGAGCAACCTCAGTACTTGAGTTCTGGAGAAAGGTAATAGTAGCAAGAGGGGGCAGGATATTAACAATACTCATCAGCTTTCCAGGTCTCCACTGATTGGCTGGTACCAGGGCAGTGGTCCTTAGTCAATGCAGGTGGTCCTGAGGCAGCCATGGCATGGCTTGAATGGTTTTGCTGCTTTTCTGGAGTTGAGAAGCAACTGAGGCCTAGAGGTATGTGATGTGGGTTAGAACCTTAGTGTTCTGTGGGCTCAATGCTTAAGGGCTTCTCTCAGGCTCCCCAGTTCCTCCTCCAAGGTGGGGGAAGGGGGGGGAAATCTACCACATGAGCAGTGATAGGCCAGGGGAGGAAAGGTCAGGGAGGGTCTGAACCACACGACCAGCTAGCTATATGCTAAGGGAGGAAAGATTACCCTGAAGCCAGGTCTTCATTTTCCCAGTTTTGCCAATTGTTAGGCACCCAGGGCTTTCTGCTCTGTGACCTTCTGTACCCCGCCTATATAGTCTTTTCTCTGCTTGTGTCTAATTGTCCACCACAGGTTTGCCAATCTCATTTATGACTCCTATTTAGTGCATTTTAAAGTCTATATCTGATTTTTAAAACCGAAAAGAGAGTACTTCAAAAGATTTTGCACTTGTATGGGAAAAGTTAATTCATTTTTTTAAATTTAAAAATCATATTGTGGTGCCATTCAGGTTATTTTAATCTCATATTTTTTTTAAAAAATGTTTTTCTTACTGATTTTAGAGAGAGAAGAATAGAGAGCTATAGTAAACATGAGAGGAAAAAACATGGATTGACTGCCCCCTACTGGTGATGCTCATGTACCCTGATTGGGAATAGAACTGGTGACCTCTTGGTTCATGGGTCCACTCTCAATCACTGAGCCACCAGCCCAGCCTGTGATTTTTTTTTTTAATGGGTTCTTGGTTGTGTTCAAAGTAAACGGATTGTTCCTCCCCCCTCCCCCCCACCCCCCAAAAAGCTAACGAATATCCAGGGGTCAGTATCCGGGGCATGTCCTAGATGCCTTCATTCTGAATCAATGAACTGTCCTCACTGAGGGCAGATCGAACAGTTCACCCGGAGGAGGTTGCGCGCGGCGCGCTGAGGGTGAGTGGGTGTGCAGAACCATGGTTCTGGGGACCCATACGCAGACCATTTTTCAGCACTTCTCCCAGCCCCGCAACATTGCGCAACCCGCGCGCGTGCGTATGTGGGGGAGGGGTTGCTTTCGTGTATGCCGGGGGTGAGGTGGTGGGGTGCTTGCCGCTCAGGTCCTAGCAGCTGACAAAAGATTTTTAAATGCTCTCCAAATAATAAAACTTGGCTTCTCTCTAGCCCACAAGTCACTTATGGGGGAAGCGAAAATCCCTGTATGATTTCGGGGTGCGACAATGTGGGTGACCCACAGGCCAGAGTGAAGCGCTCCGTTGACAAGACCTGCGGTTAGCTTACACCACTGCCAGGACCGTGCGTGCAACGTCCAGTCCGTTCCCGCCCTGTGCATCCTGGTTGGCATCCTCGTCTCGGTCCAGCGCAGCTTTCCATCTACGTCCCCATTCCGGTCTGCGCTCTCTGGCCTCTCCGCCTGCGCCCTCTCCAAGGGTACCCGCCGCAGCCCTGGCGCTCCCCGCGGGCCCCGCCGAGGCCGCCTGCGCCCTGTGCCAGCGCGCGCCCCGCGAGCCGGTGCGCGCCGACTGCGGCCACCGCTTCTGCCGGGCTTGCGTGGTTCGCTTCTGGGCGGAGGAGGACGGGCCCTTCCCTTGTCCCGAGTGCGCCGATGACTGCTGGCAACGCGCTGTGGAGCCCGGCCGGCCGCCGCTCAGCCGCCGCCTGCTGGCACTCGAGGAGGCAGCCGCAGCACCCACGCGCGATGGCCCGGCCTCGGAGGCGGCGCTGCAGCTGCTGTGTCGCGTCGACGGGGGTCCGCTCTGCGCCGCCTGCCGAATGGCGGCGGGGCCGGAGCCACCCGAGTGGGAGCCCCGCTGGAGGAAGGTGCTGCGCGGCAAGGTGCGCAAGAGCGGTGCCTGTGCGCCGCCATCCCTTTCCCGACCCTGGTGCCCTGACCGCCTTCCCGGTCCTCTGGACAATGCCCTGTTATCAAATCCCCTGATATCAGAAGGTGCTCTGTCTCTTCCCCCCTCCCCCATTTCCGGAAGGTGTCTGTGGGCCTCCCCATCTTCTTCTGCCCACCCTTACCCCTTTGGACTGTGCTTCCTCTCCCCCACCCCAGATGGTGTCCTGCTGTGGAGTCCGCCCCTGTGCCTAGTTCTCTAGGCCTTACTGCCCCTCCTCCATGCTTGAGGAAACCCGGTGACAGCCTCTCCAGACCCCGGGTAAATTCTCTGAGGCTGTCTAGCAGATAAGCTCCTCCCTATTCCAGGCTCCGCCCCCCACCACACATTTCTCATCCCCTCTTAGCCCTCCCTGAGCCTCTCCATTTACGTACTTTGTTCTGGTACCTTATCTGCACTGCATGTAGTGTCTGACCCTGGGTGGAAACCCATCAACTGGCAACCCAGGGACCCACCCTTTTAGGTTTTGGGCGCTCAGAGTAATTTATGAGAGAATAAATAACCAGCCAGACTAGCTGAATTCTCCTGCTGGAGGCTCTTCCCAACTACCTGGTCAATGCACAGCTAGTAACATGCCTAGTGGGCCCTGGGTATGGCCGCGCTCACTCCAAAGGGGCATGCAGGGTCTTGGGGATTCCTAGAGTGGCTCTGCCAGGGCCATTCCTTCTGAAAAGGATATGGTGACTATTTTTGGCAAATATCCATCCCTGTGCTAGTGATAGTAACACTGGAAACTTGAGGGAACACTCATGTCCAGTTTTTTGGTTAGATTCTTAGCACAGGATTTTCTAAGAGGCTTCTTCCGGAAGCAAGCTTGGGGTGGGGGGCGGTCACTAAGACCCCTGTGGTACCTGCAGCCTGTTTGCATGAGTCTGGCAGGCCAGGACCATGCAGTGGGGCCTTCTCGATAGTCAGATCTTTAGTAATGTCCCTTGGATTGGGCTAAGGGAGGGGTGTCCTAGATATTCAGGGGTGGTCACCTACCTGATAACCAGTGTTTCTTCCCAGGAGAATAAGGGGTCTGTGGAGATCATGAGGAAAGATCTGAATGATGCTCGGGACCTGCATGGCCAGGCCGAGTCTGCTGCTGCTGTGTGGAAGGCAAGTAGGAGTCACCTGGGTCCTTGGGAATGAGGGGACATGCGAATGTAGTCTTGATTCTTATCTGGCAGGGCCTGGGGAAGGAACTGAGCCCTCTGTAGCAAACCTTTTCTCCTTGAGGTGGTTGGCATGGGGCTGGGGTCCTGGAAAAAGCCTGAGGACACAGGCGTCCTTCCTTGCCACCTGCCCTGCAGGGACACGTGATGGACCGCAGGAAGAAGGCCCTGACCGACTACAAGAAGCTTCGGGCTTTCTTTGTGGAGGAGGAGGAGCGCTTCCTGCAGGAGGCAGAAAAAGAGGAGGGGTCCCTCGAAGATGAGGATGCTGACCCTGCAGAGAGGTTCAGGTCCCTCCTGCAGGCCCTGTCGGAGCTGGAGCAGAGGCACCGCAACCTGGGCCTTAGCATGCTGCTCCAGGTGGGCCCTGGCCCCATCTTGAAAGCCTTAAGCTACCATTCCTCATTTCAAGAATGAGTAATCTAGCAGACTCCCTGGTCTCCATGTTACTGGTGATTTTTCATGAGGGCGGGCTGCTCCTTAATATTGAAGCATCAGGCCCTTGTCCTACCCTAGCACTCTGCAGGAAGGTGATGGCCATCTCACCCTTTCCCTGCATGTCCTCACACCTTATGTCTGAGGCCTTGCCCTGGAGGCTCTGTATTCTTTGTACCCACTCTGATCTGAGCCAGCAGCCCCCACCCTCCCCTTCTTGGCTGGGAAGTGCCATTTCACTCAGGGAATGCTTGTTATCTGCTGCTGGTAGGTGGTGGTGTGGGATGATCATCATGGGAAGCTTGGCTTTAGCCTTGGAGAGCTGCCTGTGGCTGGTGGAACTGGGGCATAGCTATCTGGATTTTAGGACAGCAGCTCCCTCCTCTACTTCCTCCTTCTCTCTCTCTCTCTCTCTCTCTCTCTCTCTCTCTCTCTCTCTCTTTCTCTCTCTCTGCAGTGATGCCAGGCAGAGGAAACTGGCTCCACCGTGGCCCAGCCCCCAGCAGCTCCATCCGCCGCCTTCAGGACCCTGGAGGGTCTCCACTTAGGTGTGACTGGGCTTCGTACCGTAGGTGCCACCTTGGTTTGTCCCCTCAGTAGTGTCGGTGTTTTCTTTCCTTGGGTGTTTGTGTTTCTGGACTATAAAAGCCAGCCTCACTGTGGAGAACTGAAGCAGTGGGGAGGCATCAGTAACTCAAGTGTATCCTGTTCTTTCTCTTCATAAAGCTATTATTGCTGCTGCTAACTTTCTTCACATCTGCCTGGGATCTCATGACAGCTGTTGTCACAGCTGCTGGGTGGCTGGGTTGTCCAGATCTAGCACCTGCGCCCTTTAAATGCTGCCCATGATGGGCCTTGTTCTACTCAGGTTTAAAGACCCGTGTCTGAGCATCGGGCAGAAGAGTTAAGGTTAAATTTGGGGTGATCATCAAAGGAAAGGGAGTCCCAGGGTACCCAGGTGGGGAGGATGGGCAGGTAGATCAACCTGTCACTCCTGCTTGAGGCCCTGACAGCTTGTGTCCCCCACAGATCATCCACAGCTCAATTTCTCTATGCAGTAATGGCCCCTGGGTTTTCCTGGGTCCGGGAAGTCAACCCCCCTGTGCACCTCACCTGCAGCTCTGTTCCTGGTATCTCCCAGTGTGAACGCTTGCCATGCTCACTTCTCTATAATTGTCCCTTAGGAGCAGGTTGGCATGGTGTCATTCTTGCTGTACCCCTAGCTTCCCTTGCTATGTAGTTCCTCCCATAGATGAATTTAGCAAAACCTATGACAGTGTCATTGTATAGATAAGTTCAAGGGACAAAAATGCCATACGGTGACAGGACAAGGGTTCCCAGTGCATTGGCATAAACATTTAGGATGGCTTCTGAATCACACCAGATTAGCATCTTTGTTATCAATGGGCTATTTCTAGACAAAGCTTTCTAGACTTGAGTGCCACTGGCTCAAGTTTGAGGCTAGCACTCCTGGAGCCAGGATCAGGGTTTGCTCACATCTCTCCTCCCTCTGTCCCTTCTAGTCCCCCGTGATTGGGTTGGAGCTTCTGCAGGTGGGTCTTCTCTTTGATGTGCTCCCACTTTCCACCTTTGTCAAGTGGGGGACCCAGGGGAGCTGGCCCATCTGTGCACTGAGCCCAGATGCCCGCTGGGAGGCCTCTCAGTTGGAGACTCTGGCACAGCTCAGTAAGATGGTGCCCAGGGTGGGTGGAGGCTGTAGAGAGACATGAGATCCACCAGCACAGATTTGCTTGCTTTCTGACAGTGGCGAGCATCTTTGGTAAGATGCTCGCATGCTGTCTATAAAGGATGACTGGCAGAGAGATGGTTTATTAGAAACAGTCATCATCTTGTCACACCGAATGACTTTGGCCAAACAACCTTAATAAAAAATTCTGACCCCTCAGATCAGGGGTCAGTACTAGGATGTCCTCTGGCCTTTTTCTAACGTTGGGGGACCCAGGAGGAAGTCCCTGTCTTGTTCCTGACTTGGGCTCCAGTGAGGCCCGGCTGCCCCTTCACAGCTCTTCTGAGTGTGTGGGCAGCAAGAGCTCCAATACCTGTTTATTTATGGGTTCATATATTCGGTACTGAGATGAGGCCCTCTTCTTGTCATTTTATTGGAGTTCAGTGGGAAAGTCACCAGTATTTGGGAACTGCGGCCCATTTTTAATTACAGATTCGTAGTCCAAGGGGAGCAGAGACAAATGCTGAGGATTGTTCCACACTCAGTAGGAGTGTCAATACATCATGTTATGAGGAGATACTGACACCTCATGTGATCCAGACTTGCATGTGGAGACACTGGTGAGCTGTTCCCAGCAGAAATCAGAAACCCCGTGACTGTGAGATGTGAGTCAGGATCCTAATGTAGGGAGTGGACTGGTACTACTGTTTTCGATAGTACCTTGAGGGTCAAACTAACACATATGGGAATCAAGCCAACAGGAGGTTAGGGGGAACCAGTCCATAAGACCAGCCTTGCTTCCCACCTATGTGTAAATTCCAGTTTCCCACACCCGCTTGGAGCTCGAGAATCCACTATAAATGCTCCCAGAGCCACTGACGGTGCATTGCTCATGGTGATGTAATTTATTATGGGGAGAAGGGACAGGTTAATGGGTTGCCAACCTATCCTAGAGGCAGGGTGCTACCTGCAGGGGAGGTGGGGCAAGCTGCTCTGCAGACCCGTGGACTGATGCCTTCCCCAGCTTTGCCCTGCCCTGGAGAAGTGGGTGTCACAGAACACGAAAACTACCCATAGCAGTTTGATGGGAACGCTGCCATAACTTTATTGCCACCAGTGGACAGGCTAGTCCTTGGAATGGTTTCCACAGGTGAGGCAGTTGGGCTTATAAAAAATGCCTCTTTAAGGATCACGGCCAGAGTAGCAGACAGATGGAGCCGTAGAAGATATTTGCAGTGGTTCACATTGAGACTATGCAGGCATCTCCTGCAAATCTGGAAGAGCCAAAAGGAGCTGGGTGAAAACAGGACAGGGTGTGGATAAGCAGGTGAGAAGAGTAGCTAGAAGCATAGGAGGAGAGGGTCAAATATGTTAAACCAGAGAGAAAACATGCCTGCCCCTGGCTTTGCATTGCTGCTGCATTCAGCACAGCTGCCAGATGTCATCTGATTTACCTGTATGTGGCTGTAGAGGAAGCAGACAGGGAATCAGGCATTCCTTACTGGGGAAGTGGGAGATCAAATGGGGGATGGAGGCCATGAAAAAGGCCCAACCCTGGGGACACAGGAGCTGGACTGGGCCACTCAGTGGGGCTGAGGGCACCGTGCTGATGCAAATGAAAGCCAAATAAAACACTATTTATGGAAACTTAAAATGCATGCACACAACAACTACTGGTTGCAAGAACACTTAACATTGACAAATGGGACCCATTAGGATAGTTGTCTGTGGGGCGGGGGAGGAGGATGAATCGAGGATGAATTTTCTCTGGACTCCCTTTTTGAGACTTCAAGAGGCTAAGGCTGAACTAACCCCCTTGCCCCCTGCCCCCAGTATTTCCTGTGGCTGTGCTAGAGTCCCATTCATCCTGGATGTCCCTGTGCTCACTCAGCTGTTTTTACTGGTGGTCTAAAGACCTACCTGAGTGCCACCATTTCTTGTTGGGCCTGGGAAGGAGTCAGGAGCCAGACAAACTAGATAATTGAGGACATGGCTCAGACAGGGAGGTTCCCGGGGTGGAGGGAAGTGGTGAAGCAATTTTGTGGGTCCCAAAGCCCAGAGGCTCAAGGCTGAGCGCCTCATCTCCTAGCAAGAATCTAACTCAGTTTAGAAACTTGGTTTAAATAATACATAGACACCATGGTCCTTTTTCTTTATATTTTTTTGTGTCCTGAGGTTTATTAGACCTCCATTCCTTAAGAGGGATGTGATAGTGAGCTACTTGATAGATCTTGCAAGTACATATATAAAGCCACTAATAATGAAGATGTCTCAGTCAACATCATCAGTACAACAGTCAAATAACCAGTCAGAATTTAACATGAGACAGTATCAATCTCTAGGTGGTGTGTGTGTGTGTGTGTGTGTGTGTGTGTGTGTGTGTGTGTGTAACAAGGTGATTTTGTATAAATAAGAGTGGGCAGATTTAAATAAAATCAACAGAAAAGGGAACATGTTGGTCATAGATATAGACTCCTCCTGTCTGCTGTTTGTCAGAACAAGACCCCCCTCTTCTGAAAGTTTCAGCTCCACACACTGGTTAAGCCACCGAATTCGTTTTATGACCAGAGAATGGCTTCTCCTGCACTGCAGCTCTCCTGGTTGGTGACCTTTGCGTGAGGACTCTTCATTTCTTTAAAGATTTGTTGCTACAGGTTGGGCTCTAGAGCACCACTCCTTTGTCCACCGAGACCCAGGCGGCCTGTGGAGAGCTGGCAACACTTGTGGGCCAGGCCAGCCAGTCTTGAGCTCTTCGTTGGAGGCCCTACCCAGCTGCAGGGGGTGGGGTCGGAAGATGCGCACTGCTTCCACACTCTGGGCCACCAGTATCTGAGGAAACCCGAGGAGTGGCTGAACAGAAAGGCTTGGGCAATTGTGTGGTTTAGCTTCCTGGGACCGCAGGATAGCGCTATGGGTGCGGATAGTGCTATATTGCGTGTTCTGGCGCCTGGGCCCTATACAAATTAAGTGACTTTGCATGTCTTGTCTGATTGGAGAAGCCACAGGGCTCTCACTACAGAGCAGACAATAGGGCTCACATGATGCAGAGTGCCTTAATCCCATTGGCGGACGCAGCATTTAGTGGCATGCTCCTGGAATATGCTGACTCCCACCATGGGTTCAGACTGCTTGCTGCAAGCAGGCTGGCCATCTGCAACTTGAGGAGCTCAACAAACTGGGCCACTTGATCCTTGTGTAGATCAGTGTCCTGCCTAACATCCAGGCTGTGCTTCTGTGACACTGAGGACTTCAGAGTCATCCACGTAGCCAGCAAAGAGCTGCTGATGTGTCCTCCAGTCTCTCCTCTTCCCCAGTTCCTTGTCCTTCCTTGTCTTATGCAGCTGAGGTCAGTAGTGAGACAAGGTTGGTGCACAAGCTGGCAATGGACCTGGCTCTTAAGTAGGAACAGTGTACACATCATTGTTGGCACACAGAAAATCCTGGATTAAGACCAGAGCGGCCAGTTGTGCGTGTGGGGTAGGGAACATGGATGGACATGTCATTGCAGAGATATGGAATGGGCTTCCATATCTACCCTCCTACTGGTTTACATAGGCCTTTCCCACCAATGCTTCTTTAATGCCACTATCTAGAATATAAAGCTCTCTGTTAGCTCCTGGTAGGGTTTAGGACTTGCTGCCCCAAATCCAGCAGCTGGGCATATTGCATACTTTAAGCTGAAGGATTTGAGGAAATACCAGACAGGAATGTCACTGGCCTCCCCTGCCTCCCACCTTGTCCTCCCCTGAAATACACCAGAAACCCTCAAGTGAGAGATGGCCTTCCCATACCCAATAGGAAGGAGCACCCTGATCTTTGAACATAAAAGGGATGCCAAGAAGAATCTTAACAGGCCTTGCTAAGGTTTTCCCACTCACTACTATTCATGCTCCTTGACCTGTCACAGTCACCCACAACTGTTCAAACACTCAGGCCAAACTTTTTGAGCCTGCATCTCTGTATGAAGGCTCCCAACGTCCTATAAAATTTAAATAACTTTGTAGGCTTTTCTCCTTTTAATCTATCATTTTAACTTTCAGACCCTGCCAAGGAAAACCTTTCTTCCTCTACACTCGGGCACCTTTTCCCACGTTGTGTGATAAAACATGCAGCTAAGAAACCTAAGGAGGGAGACCTGGCTGTGGCTAAGGAGGTTGGGCATCAGTGACTCCAGAGGTGAGACCCCTGTGGAGTCAGCAGGCCTCATTGGGTTGGGAATAGGGAAAGGTTAGGCTGGGAAATATGTGAACTTCTAGAATGGTCTTTTGTGCAGAAGGGACACAACTATGTAAATGCATCAAGCAATAGCAAACATGAATGCATTTACTGGTATAGAAAAGTCAAAGCTTGTAGGAATACTGGTATTTGTGCCCCAGACAGGGGCCCAAAAGAGAATCTCAGATTTGTTGTGAAAATATAAAAGATAAATTTTGCTGGCCCAATTAAATTGGCAAGGAAGACTTAATTCATTACTATTGCGAGTTTTCAAGATAGCAGCAGAGTAGGTGGATCTTTCTTGCTCCTCTAGAACCAAACTGGAAATAAAACTAAATTGGGGAGCAATCGCGAACTAAAGACTAGCTGAAGAGGGGACTTTTACACAAGAAAAAGCAGAAATCACCTGGAGACTGACAGGAAGGGAGAGGTCATGAGAGGGCTGGCCCTGTTCCCAAGGGCAACAGGCTGGGGGCTGTGGAAATATATCTTGGCTGCAGGAGTTGGGGTAGTTTCCCCTGAGAGAAGTGAGGCTGGATCCCAGGCTGGGCTCCCCAGTCCAGAGCCAGGAAGAGCTGCCCATGTAGCATCCAGCCCTGAAAATCGGTGGGGCATTTATCTGCCAGGGAGAGATGGAATCTGCTAGAGACAAAAACCACGTTTTTTTTAAAGGGCCAGGACACAGGAATTTTGTTTTGCAGCCAGAGGAAGGGAATCTGAGTCACCTGAGGAGAATCTGGAATGGGAGGCATTGGGGAGAAACATGGGAGAGCAACTACTGGGATACCTGCACTTGGTTATTACCCACCCTGATACTGCAGCAGCTATTTTTCCCAAGAGGCACAAGCCCCTCCCAGCAGCTGCAGCAGCAGCCTAAGGAACCTGGCCTTCGGTGATACAAGTCACTGCACCCTCAGGAATCCTGGTGGCCCCACCCTATATCTCTACCACTGTGGAGAAGGCAGTAGCAGAGGCAGAGCCTAAGCGTCAGGGCAGTCCCAGGGGGGCGGATAGTGACCGGCTTTGGAGGGAGCCATTCCTAGGAACTTTCCTAAGAACCCGATTAGTGCTTTCTTCTCAAGGGAGAGCTTATAGCAACTTCCAGCTTCTGGCAGACCCCACCTGTCTGCTTATCAGGGGCTCTGCCCTGTCAAGGTCAAGGAAATATTCTGGGGTAGATTCAGACAGTTGGCTTTGGAATAGGGGGAACACACTGATGATCTTCCCTGAAGTCTAAATGACATCTACCACTCAAGGGAGACCCACAGGTCCTATCCTCCCAATTCTTCCGAAAGCCCTTTCAGAAATAGCCTTTTCAATGACTAAGTCTGACTACTGTTGGAAAGGCAGAAGCAGCTGGAGGCAATCCCAAAGTACCTTGGCACATATGCTGACCTGCCCCTGTGCTGCTAAAAAGAGGGCCTTAGAGTGCAGCTTGGCTCTTCCTGTGCACAGCCCAGGCCAGCAGATGCAGCCACTAACTGTGGATGGCTTGAAGCTTTGAACAGGACACTGAGAACCAAATGTGGATTTCTTTTGACATTGGCTATCTTATGTGAGGCCTGGAACTGGCATACAGAAGTCAGTCTCAGTTAAAATAAGAGCAAGACCCACAGGGAGATCCCAACAAATGCTAAACTCTGCTGAGATAACCTCCGCATTTTTAAAAATAATTTTTAAAACACTTTTCCTTTTCCTAGTCTTCTTATTTTTTAATCCTTATTTTCTTCCCTCATTTTTGTTATATTCTTTTCCCTTTCATTATTCTTGTTCTGTTTTCTTTTTCCTGATTCTTTTTTGTTTGTTTGTTTGGTTGATTTTTTTTTTTTTTGAAAATTTTGGTTTTATGTTGTTTCAGCACCTGTACAACAACTCACATGACATGGTTAGGGTTGAGCCTCGCAGTCAGCCAGCCTGAGGGGATATCCCACCCAATATGGGTCAATAATAATCAAGATCCAATTGCAACAGGAGAGCCCAAATAAACTGCACAGGGGAAATTCCTAGAACGTCCAGCTCAGGTGATCAAGGAGACTGCACCACTGGGTGCCACAGAACACTTACTCCATAAGGCCACCCAACTGAGACTGGGAATCCTGGCAGTTGTATCTCATACTTAGAAGCAAACACAAAGATACAGCTAAAGTGGGGAGACAACCCTGTGAATGAAAGAAAAGGAGGAATCTCCAGAAAAAGACCTAAATGAAATGGAGGCAAGCAATTTGTCAGATGTAGAGTTCAGAGTAATGGTTTATAAGGACACTCTAGGAACTTAGAACTACAAGGAACTTAATGGAAACTACAGAGAACTTGGTAATACAGCATGACAAAGGACATAGAAACCATGAGTGAGAACCAGTTGTAAGTGGAGAATACCATATCTGACATCAAGAATACACTTGAAGGAATTAGAAGTAGGTTCAATGAAGCAGAGTATCAAATCAAAGATATGAAAGATAAAACAATAAAAGTATCAAATCAGAGCAACAAAAATAAAAAATGAGGGTAGTTTAAGATAACTTTGGGACAATGTGAAGTGTAATAATATCTGCATTGGAGGGGTAGCAGAATGAGAAGAAAGTGAGTAAGGAATAGAAATCCTGTTTGAACAGAGAGTGACAAAAAACTTTGCTAACCTGGTGAAGGAAGAAAATCACACAAATTTAGGAAGCACAGAGTCCCAATCAAGATGAACCATACCAAGACACATCATAATTAAAATGGCAAAGGTTTTAAAAAGAGAGAGAATCTTAAGGGTAGAGAGAAACAGTTGCCCACAAAGGCATTACCATAAGGCTGTCAATGATTTTTTAACAGAAACCAGGCCAGAAGAGGTTGACATGAATTATTCAAAGTAATAAAAAGCAAGACCTGAAAGCAAGACTATTCTATCCAGCAAGGCTATAATTAAAATTGAAGATAAAATAAAGAGCTTTTCAGACAAAATTGGCTAAAGGAATTCATTACCACCTAATCAGCATTACAAGAAAGATTAAAGGGGCTGTGTTATGAAAATGAAGGAATATATATAGAGAGGAATGTAGGTATAAAGAAAAAATGTCAAAAACTATTAGTAATTACCTGATTTGTAAATGGATTAGATACTCCAATAAAAAGACATAATGGATCAGAAAACATAATCCAAGTATATGTTGTCTACAAGAGACCTACCTCAGAACAAAAGATTCATATACATACTGAAAGTATAGAGAAGGAAAACTATTTTCCATGCAAATGGGAACAAAAAAAGCTGGGGTAGCAATATGCATATTTTATAAATTAGACTTCAAAATAAAGGCCATAAAAGAGGTCACTACTAAAGGGATTGATCCAACAAGAGGACATAATCATTGTAAACATATATACATCCAATATAAGAGCATCTAAATATATGGGGGAAAAAACTATTGTACTTTAAGGAAAAGATAGACAACAATATAGTCATAGTAGGGAACTTGAACACCCTATTGCCATCACTGGATAGACTTTCCAGACAAAAATAAACAAGGAAACAGTGACTTTAAAGGACATTCTGGACCACATGGATTGAATTGATATTTATAGAACTTATTATCTCAAAGTAGCAAAACATACATTCTTAAGTGCACATGGAACATTCTCAAAGATAGACCACATGTTAGGACACAAAGTGTCTTAACAAATTCAAGAAGATTGAAGTCATACCAGCATCTTCTTGAATCATAATGATATAAAACTAAAAGGAACTACAATTTAAAAAAAACAACCTCAAAAACACCTGGAGGCTCAACAGCATGTTATTAAATAACGAATGGGTTACCAATGAGATAAAAAAATGAAAAATTACCTGCAAATAAATGAAAATGAATTCACAACAACCTCAAATGTATGGGGCACAGCAAAAGCCATCTTGAGAGGAAAGTTCATGGCATTACATGCCATCTCAAGAAGCAAGAAAAACTCAAATAATCTAACCTTATATCTAAATTAACTAGAAAGAGAACAACAAGAGAAGCACAGAGTAAGCAGAAGGATGAAAATAATAAAGATTGTGCCCAGCCAGGTGTGGCTCAGTGGTTGAGCATTGACCCAGGAACCAAGAGGTCACCTGTTTGATTCCCAGTCAGGGAACATCCTAGCTCCATCCCAGTGTGGAGCATGCAGGAGGCAGCTGATCAATGATTCTCTCTCATTGTTGATGTTTCTATCTCTCCCTCTCCCTCTCTGAAATCAATAAAGATATATTTTTAAAAAGAAAATAATAAAGATTAGAGCAGAAAGAAATGACATAGTCTAAAAAAATACAAAAGAGCAATGACAAGAGTTGGTTCTTTGATGCTTCTATGTCTCTGGTTCTATTTTTTTGTTCATCAGTTTATGTTGTTCATTATATTCCACGAATGAGTGAGATCATGTGATATTTATCTTTCTCTGACTGGCTTATTTTGCTTAGCATATTAAACAGACTATAACCTATGAGGGAAGGTGAGGAGTCAGGGAGTAAGAAATCAACCAAAGGATTTGTGTGCATGCATATGAGCAAAACCAATGGACACAGACAGTAGGGGGATGAGGGTTTGGGGGTGAGGATGGCTGGGGAGAGGTCAATGAGGGGTGGGAAGGAGACTCATGTAATACTTTAAACAATAAAGAATTTAAATTTTAAAAATAGTTGATTTTTTGAAAAGATAAACAACATTGATGAGCCTTTAGCCAGACTCACCAAGAAATAGAGAGAACCAAAATAAAAATCAGAAATGAAAGGCAAAGTAACAACTGACATCACAGAAATACAAAGGATTGTAAGGAAATATGATGAACCATCTATATGCCAATGAATTGGGCAACCTGAGTGAAATGAATAAATACCTAAAAATATGCAATCTTCCAAAACTGAATCAGGAAGAATCAGAAAACATGAATAGACCAGTCACAACTAATGAAATTGAAGCAGTAATAAAAAAAACTGCCAGCCCTGACCAGTTTGGCTCAGTGGATAGAGTATCAGACTGAGGACTAAAGGGTCCCAGGTTCAATTCTGGCCAAGGTCACACACCCGTGGGGGACATGCAGGTGGCAACTAATCAAAGATTCTCATTATTGATGTTTCTATTTATCCCTTTTCCTTCCTCTCTGAAATCAATAAAAATATATTAAAACACACACAACTTCCAGCAAAGAAAAGTCCTGGACCAGTTAGCTTCACAGGTGCATTTTACCAAACATTCAAAGAACTAACACCTATCCTCCTCAAATTATTCCAAAAATAATTCAAGAGGAAGGAGGCTTCCAAACTCTTTTTACAAGGTCAGCATTATCCTAATTCCAAATCAGATAAAGACATTACAAAGAAAGAGAATTATAGGCCAATATCCCTGATGAATACAGATGCTAAAATCTTCAACAATGTATTAGCAAACCAGATCAATCAATACATTAAACAGATCATACACCATGGCCAAGTGGGATTTATTCCATGATTGCAAAGCTAGTACAATATCTGCAAATCAATAAATGTGATATGTCACATAAAATGAAAGGTAAAAATCACATGATCACATCAATAGATGCAGAAAATGCATATAAAATCCAGCACCCATTTATGATAAAAGTACTCAGCAAGGTGGGAATAGAGGGGTCGTACCTCAACATAATAACATATGAAAAACCTATAGCCATTATCATGCTCACTGGCCCAAAAGGGAATGCATTTTATGATCAAGAACAAGATAGGGATGTCAGCTTTCACCAGTCTTATTCAACTGGAAGTCCTAGTTATACTGGTGAGTAACAAGAAGAAATAAAAGGAACCCAAACTGGAAAGGAGAAAATAAAACTGTCATTATTCACAGGTAACAATATTATTCATAGAACATCCTAAAGTCTCCACCAAAAAACTACTGGATCCAATAAGTTTGGCAAAGTAGCAGGATACAAAATATCTAGAAATCAGTGGCATTTTAATACACCAATAACAAACTATCAGAAAGAGAAACCAAAAAATAATCCAATTTACCATTACAACAGAAAAATTAAATATTAGGAATAAAGTTAACCAAGGAGGTAAAAGACCTGTACTCAGAAAACAACAGAACATGGCTCCATGAGGGTGTGGGTGCACAGGAATGACTCTGGGCCGAGTGGGATATAGGGTGGCACCAGGCAGGCAGGGGCTGCAGAGGCAGGGGCTGCACTGTGGGACCCAGGAACCACGTGCAGGGTTGATGGCTGGCATGAGGGTGGGGCCATGGGCTCACCGAGGCTGGAGGGTCCCACTCGAAGCCCTCATAGCCCCGACTTGTCCAGAAGGTCATCGGGAAGGACATCCTGAAGATCGTTCAGCTATCCAGTCTATTAGCATATTACACTTTTATTATTAGAGATAGTCTAACTGTGGAAGCCATCAAAATGCCCATCAGCAAATGAGTGGATAAAAAAGTTGTAGTACATTTACACAATGGTATACTAGTTGGCCATACAAAGAAGAAAATCTTGTAATACTTTCGATAATAAAGATAAATTTTTTAAAAAGGAAAATCTGCCAGAACCGGTTTGGCTCAGTGGATAGAGCGTCGGCCTGCGGACTGAAGAGTCCTGGGTTCGATTCTGGTCTAGGGCATGTACCTTGCTTGTGGGCACATCTCCAGTGTGGGGTGTGCAGGAGGCGGCTGATCGATGTCTCTCTCTCATCATTGTTTCTGACTTTCTATCTCTCTCCCTTCCTCTCTGTAAAAAATCAATAAAATATATTTTTTTTTAAAAAAGGAAAATCTTACCTCTTGTGACAGCATGGGTGTACTTGCAGAGAGTATTGTACTAAGTGAAATAAGCCAGTCAGAGATAGACAAATACAATATGATTTCACTTACATGTGGAATCTAAAGGATAAAATAAAAAAATAGAAACAGACTCATAGATACAGAGAACATACTGACAGTTGTCAGAGGGGAGAGGTTTTGAGGGGGCTGGGTAAAAAAAGTGAAGGGATTAAGAAGTACATGCTGAAACCGATTTGGCTCAGTGGATAGAGCATCGGCCTGCAGACTGAAGGGTCCCAGGTTCGATTCTGGTCAAGGGTCCCAGGTTCGATACCTTGGTTGCTGGCACATTCCCAGCAGGAGGCAGCTGATCGATGTTTCTTTCTCATCAATGTTTCTAACTCTCTATCCCTCTTCCTTCCTCTCTGTAAAAAATCAATAAAATATATATATTTTTAAAAAAAGAAGTACAAATTGTTAGTTACAGAATAGTCACAGAGATATAAATTATAGAGAATACTGTACAGTCAATAATTCTATATAACAAAAGTGTAATATGCTAAGTGTCTGGTCATCTGGTTGTCAATCAAAGCATAATATGCTAATGATATGCTAAGGCCACTCAACTGCTCACTATGACATGCACTGACCACCAGGGGGCAGACTCTCCAATCAGTAGGTTAGCTTGCTGCTGGGGTCTGGCCAATTTGGACTGAATGAGACAGACCTGACATACCTTGGAGCCCTCCCACATTCCTCTCCAGCCAGTGGGTCCCTCAGCTTGGCCTGAGCCCTCTCGCAATCTGGGACCCCTTGGGGGATGTTGGACAGATGGTTTCAGCCCGATCCCACAGGCCAGGCTGAGGGACCACACTAGTGCATGAATTTGTGCACAAGGCCTCTAGTATTGTAATAATTATGTATAGGACCTGGTGGGTACTTGAAATATCAGGGAAGCCACTCTGTAAAGTACCTGATTTTCTAACCAGTGTGCTGTACATCTGATGAATACAGAATCATATTGAATGTAAACTGCGATTGAAAAATAAAAACATATATTAAAAAAAGTAAAACACACACATGCATACACACAAAACCAACTTTCTCCCAAACATCTCCTTACTTCCTAGAGTGAAATCTTGCTCCTTCTGGCCTTCTAGCAAAGACTGCCTTCTCCCCAAATTCTCCATGTTGCTTTCCACATTATCTCCTCTCTCCCCCACCCAAACCCCTTTGCTGTAGAGTCTGGGCCTGGAGATGGAGCTTACCCATGTTCCATTTCTATTCGGTCAAAACACCTGACTTGGTTCCTTCTATTCTAAACCTTGATTGTGCATTCTCCAATTATCAGCTCTGCCCAATAGACAATAATTTTGAAATTTGCTACCTACTTCTCTCGATAGGGCCACTTCCCTTCATTGACCACGCTTGTCCCTTTTTTCAGGGTCACTTTTTAGGCCCTCATCCTACACTGCTCTCAGCAGCTCCTTCAACACTTTATGTCCTGAGTCCATGGTGCAGTGTCTCCTGGTCCTTCCCACAGCTCTGCTTGTTTTTATTTTTATTTTTTTAATATTTTATTGATTTTTTACAGGGAGGAAGGGAGAGGGATAGAGAGCTAGAAACATCGATGAGAGAGAAACATTAATCAGCTGCCTCCTGCCCACCCCCTACTGGGGGTGTGCCCGCAACCAAGGTACATGCCCTTGACCAGAATTGAACCTGGGACCCTTCCGTCCGCAGGCCAATTCTCTATCCACTGAGCCAAACCGGTTTCGGCTCTGCCTGTTTTTTTTTTGTTTTGTTTTGTTTGTTGTTGTCCCCCCCTGACTCTAGGAGTCATTCTGCTTCTCCAGACCTGTAAGTATCAGGGTTCTCCAACTCTAGATCTTGGGTTTTCTTTATGCTGTACCCTTTTCTGTCCTGCCCCTTAAACCATATTCCTTTAGGAAAGAAATTAGTGGATATTCTTTAAAGAATGATTTTAGGTTTACAGGTAATTTGAGCAGCTAGTATAGAAACATCCCAAATATTAGCCACTTTAATTATTTTAAATGCGAGATGTATGAGGTTGGCTGCAAATTTCTATCTCCAGACCCAAATTCTGCTTGGATCTCTATACTTGCTTACCCAAAGATTTATTTGACGTCTCCATTTTAAGCCCTTCCCACCCTGGGGGGAGGGTGTGGGGGAGGATGGGAGGCTTCGGGGGTAGGCTCAGGGAGTAGCAGATCACCTTCCCTGCTGGCATTGGATCCTAACCACCCCCATTCCGCGACCCTCCCCCCCACCGTCCCTCCCCACCCTCACCCCGTCCAGGCACTCTCTCTTCTGTCTGCTGCTTCCTACCCTTTTCCCTTTACCACCTGCGGAACAGGTACTGGGAGTCCTGCCACAGCGACAGTCAGAGCAGAGCTATTGCACTCAGGAGAGGGGATTTCTGGAAACCCGAGCTAACAGCGATTGCCAGGAAATACGGGAGAGTGTGTCAGTGTATTTAACACAGAGCCTCTACAGGATTCGTGGGCCGGGTTCACAAACTGTTTTGAGATGGTTCAGAAAAGCATATGTGTGTGTTTGTCTACCATTAGACAGGTCTAGACACATACACAGGAGAGAGTGCGCTGTGGCGAAGCCTGTAAACAGGAGGCAGATAGTAAACAGACGGCAGACGCTGCACATGGGCGCACCTGGATGTAGGGTGCACAGAATTCTGGGTGTTATCCTTGCAAGTTTTATGTATGTTTGAAGTAATTTAGAAATGAAAAATTTTTTTGAGAAAAAAAATGTTTAATTAAAAATTACCCCCAAAAGTGCACTATTGACACAATATAGTTGAAACAGGCCCTTTCTTCTCACGGGGCAATCTGTTCTCTCTAGAAATGGGCACAAGAAGGGTCCTCTCGGTGCGGGTGATATTTCATTTCTTATTCCGGTTGCCGAGTGCTCACTTGTGTTGGGAGAGCGCATCTTTTTGCCTTACACAGTGTGCACTGTCCGCGTGTGTATCTGCCTTTTTTTAAAAAAATATATTTTATTGATTTTTCACAGAGAGGAAGGGAAAGGGATAGAAAGCCAGAAACATCGATGAGAAAGAGACATCGATCAGCCGCCTCCTGCACACCCCTACTGGGGATATGCCCGCAACCAATGTACCTGCCCTTGACCGGAATGGAACCTGGGACCTTTCAGTCCCCAGGTCCCAGGTCGATGCTCTATCCACTGAGCCAAACCGGTTTCGGCTGTATCTGCCTTTTTAAGTGGACACTGAGCCAGGGCTCCGGGTGCGTCCCACCTTCACACTCCATAGAGGCTCAGAGTCTCCATTGAACCAGAAGATGCTCCAGCGCAGAGATGCCATGCAGCATCCGTCTCCTGTGGTCGCACTAACCCCATTAGAGGAGTGTTTGAGAGATGGAGGCGGCGGGCTGTGGCTCACTGGTCTCCAAGCTGTGCCAGCCAAATTGGGCCCAGGTCATAGGGGTCATCTGCATCATCAAGTACATGTTCACAAAGATGCTGACCAGAGGCGGGACAGGCAGGGTGGAGACCTTGAAGCAAAGAGGTATTGGGCTCTGGGGCTGTCTACACAACTTCTCTAGAGCAGTGGTTCTCAACCTGTGGGTCGCGACCCCTCTGGGGGGGGTCAAATGACACTTTCACAGGGGTTGCCTAAGACCATCGGAAAACACAGGTATTTACATTATAATTCATAACAATAACAAAATTACAGTTGAAGTATGGTTGGGGGTCACCACAACATGAGGAACTGTATTAAAGGGTCGCGGCATTAGAAAGGTTGAGAACCACTGCTCTAGAGGATGAAAGTGAGTCTCACAATGAGCAGCAGCAGCAGCCCAGGCATTGCTGTGGGCACTGGGTACCCAGAGATCAGACGGTGGGACCAGGCTCAGGATGGTCAGCAGGAAAGCCAGCAAGAGGCACCTCCATAGACGATGTGGCCAGATCACGGGGAGGGGCCGGTGCTCATGGGGCTCCACAGGCTTCTTAGGACGCCCGCCATTCCTGCTTCAGGTACAGGTTCCTGGGAACTGGCTTCTTCCGTTACTTCCACCTCCATCTTCTCATTCTTGCTTAAATGCTGGTCTGGCTGGTACCTGAGAATGAGCACGGAAAAGGCCACCAGGGAGTATGCCAGCAGGGTCCCGATTGACATGAGGTCCACCAGGCCACTGAGCTTGAAAAGGAAGGTCATGAGCGCTGCAATAGTTCCAGAAACCATGGTGGCTATGATGGGGGTGTGTGTTTGGTGGTGGATCTTGGCAAGTGCCCGGAACAGGAGTCTGTCCTCTGCCATGGCCAAGATCACTCGTGGCCTGGGGAACATGGCGCCCAGGAGGCTGGACCAAAGGGCACAGAGGGTCCTTACAGCCACAGCGTATCTGGCTGAGGGCCCGCCGGCGTGGAGGAAGGCCTCTGGCAGAGGGCTGTGGGGGTTGACCTGGTAGTAGGGCACCATGAGGGTGAGTGCCGCCGAGACCCCCAAATATGCCAAGAAGATCGAGATCATGGAGTCCAGGGGGATGGCCTGCAGTGGCAATGCAGTCAAAACCAACAAATGCATAGAAGCATGTGGCTGCTCTGTGGAGAACCATCTCAAAGGCAAAAGGCACAGACTCCCCAGAGCCCAGAGAGGAAGGGAAAGGGATAGAGAGTGAAGTAGCCCATGGAAAGATGACTCTAAATTCTAAAGTCTGGAGTGCCACCATTGACAGTCACACCTTTAACTGGCTGGATTACTGATCTTTTTATTTTTATTTTTTTATCAAGGTTCCTTGCAAGATTTTACCTCTCCTGAAATAACCCTCTATGTGTATCCTGTCCCTCCCCAACTAAGCACTCTTTTTCCAGACTCCAGGATGACTTTCCCCTCACAGTTCCTGGTGGACTCCAGAAGTGTTTTTTGTTTTTTCAAATATATTTTATTGATTTTTTACAGAGAGGAAGAGAGAGGGATAGAGAGTTAGAAACATCGATGAGAGAGAGACATCGATCAGCTGCCTCCTGCATGCCCCTATTGGGGATGTGCTCGCAACCAGGATACATGCCCTTGACCGGAACCGAACCTGGACCTTTCAGTTTGCAGGCTGACGCTCTATCCACTGAGCCAAACCAGTCTCAGTCAGAAGTGGTTTTTAACTTCTTTTTTTCCTTCACACACACCGGTCCCGCCCACTGGCCTACGTTCAGTGGCTACAGATAATGCATTCTAACCTTCAGATAAACAGAACTGAGCACATTAAAGAGCATGACCCTGGTAACACAAGATAAGGGGAGAGACAGAGACCAAGTGAGGTAACCTATGGAAAGGTGGCTGCTAAGGATGGTGCCACAAGTGTAAGGAGGAGACGTGGATCTCAAAAACCAGGATCCAGGCCAAGGGCACAAGCTGGGGACTTCAGATAAAGTTTATCCATTATCAGAAGACCTTCAGTCCTGCGAAAACTGGACCTAGATCCTTTAGGAGTGTTTCATGGTCAGGTTGAAATTGATGAAATTCTGGCATTTTCCCTGAAGACTTCTGTGTTGGAATTCAGGTAACAGCTTTCTCTATCCCCAGGGCCTGGGAAGTCTGTCCGGACTGAGAGTCTGACTTGTCCTGAGCTCAGAACATCTGTTTTCCTGAGTAAAATGCTTGGTTGAACCTTGTTCCTATGTACTTTTCTTTCTTGTTGACACAAAAGTCTGGAGTTTTTCAGAAGAGTTTTGATGAGGAAAAAGCTACAGGGAAGAGCTGCTTTGCCTTCTTGGAATTGGGTGTTTCATTCAGCAGAGTGTTATAGACTCGAGGTTTGTGTCCTCATCCCAGATTCAGTGCTCACATGAGGGCTGATGCTGCCAAAATCAACCCCCAAATCCTATTCTGCATTTCTCCTTGGGAGAGTGAAGTTTTGGTAAGCTAGCCATTCCCCATCTTAGATATAAACATGAGTTATAAGCAGGGTTATCCCTGTTCTTCATTTTCCTCTTCCTGTATATTGTTTTAACCAGATAATGACACCACCTAAAACACAGTTTGGGTGCACTTATGAGCCAGGAAGGAGGACTGAGACTTTAATAACTGGTGAAGCAGTTTCAACTGTGATGGTGAAGCATGGTAGCAACCATGCTTGGGTAAAAATTGCTGTTTAATATATTTTAAAAAATATATATTTTATTGATTTTTTACAGAGAGGAAGGGAGAGGGATACAAAGTCAGAAACATCGATGACAAAGAGACATCGATCAGCAGCCTCCTGCACGCCCCCTACTGGAGTTATGCCCACAAGCAAGATACATGCCCCCGACCAGAATAGAACCTGGGACCTTTCAGTCCGCAGGCCGACGCTCTATCCACTGAGCCAAACCGGTCTCAGCGCTGTTTAATATTTTAACCTGCTGTTTGGCTTCTGTACTTATTTGCTTGCTAAAACAATAGAAAAGTTATTTTGATTTTCTGAACTTATGTATGATATCACAATTGATTGAATACTCCATTCACGGTGGTTTCAATATCTCATTGATTGTGATCTCACTGGTTATTGAAGCACATTCTTCTGGGAACCAGAACAGCTCAATTACCCTAAATTGCCTCAGTAGCTACAGATAATGCGTTTTGGTTGAATCAGTGGTCCCGGAATCTGGACAGCACAATTATTCTAAATTGCCTCCGTGGCCTTAGATAATGTGTTTCTGTTGATTCAGTGATCCATAGATCCAAAACTATGGATAATTAACTTGCTCAATTTTGCTTCTGTAACTGCTTCATGCAAACCAGGTTCCTCATTCCAAACCCAGAGATGTAATTGATACCTTTGTGATATTCTTCATATAAGCCAGATGTGGCAAGCTTTTCGGGGCTGCAAGATCTGGAGCTTTAGTAAATGACTCTATAATTTGACTTATTGAGGCGTCCTTTGTGAGTTTTGGGGACAATGCAACATTTGGAGGCCCCAGCAAGATCCGATAATAGGGGTTGCTGATCTGGGTGCCAAGGGAGGCCAATCTCCCCTGGGCCGGGTGTGGAGACTGAGGGGTCTCAAGGGAGTGTGCATCCTGAGAAGTCCCAGGGCTCCAGAGAACTTCCTTTGATCCAGCGAGTGGACAGGGAATGTTGGCACATCCCTGAAAACCCTTCTGGAGGTGAGTCCTGGTTTACTGGGGGACCAGTCAACTGGGGATGGCGGGAAGGGCTGGATGCAGCCAGACTTCCCCATCCTAGAAGTGCCCTGAGACATCAGAGGTCACTCCTTATTTTTTGTGGTTTTTTTTTTTTTTGTCTTTTTTGTTTGTGGACCCTATGTGTCTTATTTGTTGAAATCCTCTTGGAGGACATTGAGTGGTTCTTCCCTTCCTGTTTAACCTTTTACTGTGCAACAAGATTACTGATCTTTTTTTTTTTAAATCAAGGTTTCTTGCAGAATTTTACCTCTCCTGAAATAACCCTCTATGTGTATTCTGTCCCTCCCCAACTAAGCACTATTTTTCCCAGGTCAGCGCCAGACTCCAGGATGACTTTCCCCTCACAGTCCCTGGCCAACTCCAGGAGTGGTTTTAACCTCTTTTTTTTTCTTCACACACACAGGTCTCACCCACTGGCCTTTGGTGGCGGCAAGGGAGCCAGCAAGAGTGGCGGCGGCATTTTCATGCCCCCGCCCTGCCCCCCCCCCCCCGAGGATGTTCTCTTCCTGAGCCCTCAATCTCCCTGCACTGCCCCTCCTGGTCCCACCATTATTATGGGAGGCAGACCAAGCTCCCAAGAAACTCCCTAGGTTGTATGATGGGCCATTTATCTCTTTGTCGCGTCTATTAGTCTTGTTTCCTTTGTCCAACATGAGCACCATTTCTGTTTTGCAGAAACATGGTTGAGAATCCTGTCCTGGGATATGGGAAAGAGGGGCCCCCACATCTGTTCTTGTTAGGCCCCCATCAGGGGACTTGGGGAGTGTTCCTATTATCTGCTCAGATCCCAAGACTGCAAGAGTACTTGTTCACTGAAAGGGTGTAAGTACAGATGTTTGTTTGTCTGCCTGGGTATAATTATTTGTTCATGTAAGTGTGGAAGTCTATGAGAAGAAGAAGAAAAAAAAAACACACACACATTTAATTTGGTTAAGGCTGAGTGCTCTGACGGATAGCAAACTGCCCGGAGTGGTCTCTGCGACTTCTTTTTCCCAGGGGTGCTTGCTCTCTGTCAGAGGGGGAATCAGCACACCTAACTAATAAAATTTCTGCCTATGTTTATTAATTTGCAGGTATAAAGTTGTAACAATTGTGGTTCTGAGAGGTTTAAAGCAAGGACCAAATTCTAAAGATAACTGTTTACAAGAAGGAAGCTGGAGCTGGCAAAGTCACCAAGTCTGCCCAGAAAGCTCAGAAAACTAAATGAACCTTATTTCCAACACCTGTCGCCACCCATTCTTAATCAATGGTAGAGGAGCGGTCTCAGAACTGTTTCTCAATTGGCCATTTGAGTTTAATATGGTTAATGATTTACAATACACTGTAAAACCTTCAGAAGGAAAGGAGAATGTTTTGTGGGCCATTTGGTCCTTTTGTGTGTGTGGCAGCTCTTAAGTTATTAGTTTTTAAAATCAGCACTTTTTAATGGAAACACACTAAAGCAGAGGGGCTTTTCAGAGAGGTCAGGGAGTCTGATTGCAGTGCAAGGGTCACTGGTTCTCCCTCCCTCTCCCCATGCCACCTTCACTGGCAGGAGGCAAGCACTTTTCCCAGTGAGAACAGAGAGGGAAGGACTGCTGCCTTCTCCCTTGGTGGGAGCACCTCCACTCGCCATCTGGGGCTCCCCGCCTCTGCCCACCCAGCACCCATTCCCCTTAACCCTCAACTGGCAGGATTATAATTGCCTCTCGCCACCACCACCGCACTCCCCCTGGGGTTGTTTTGAGTAGTTGGAGGCAAGAAGAGACATTCCCTTGTGACTCCCTGCACCTCAGTGAGACCCAAGAACCCCCGGTTACTCCTTGGACACTTTTCACTGTGTTCTGTTGGGGAGCTTAAAGGCAGCAGCTAGAAAAAGAAACTTCAAAGGAATGAATCGGTCACAGCAGGTAGAGGCAGCCCAGAAAGTCTTTAACAATAGGGACAACTCAGAGGAGAGACAGTCAAGAGGGAACGGAAAAAGGAGAGAAAGAAAAGGCCAGCAGCAAATAAGAAGGAATTAGTATGCCTATTGTAGGAAGCAGGGGCATTGGAAGAGGGAATGTCCTGTCAGGTTAGCTAGGGAAGCAAAAGGGAAGATGCAGACTTCAAGGGTCTTTAACTTAGAGGAAGAGGACTGACGGCCCGGGCTTCTTTCCATTAAACCCCCAGGAGCCCAGGGTAACCATACAAGTGAGGGGCAAACCTGTTAATTTCTTGGTGGGGCAGCCTATTCAGTCTTGACAGAGCCGATGGGATCCGTAACCTCTAAGAAGACATCAGTCCAGGGAGCCACTGGACAAACTGCCTGTTTTCCTTGGACATCAAAAAGGACTGAAGCTGAAATTGGTTTGGCTCAGTGGATAGAGTGTCAGCCTGCGGACTGAAAGGCCCCAAGTTTGATTCTGGTCAAGGGCATGTATCTTGGTTGCAGGCACATCCCCAGTAGGGGGGCATGCAGGAGGCAGCTGATCAATGTCTCTCTCTCATAAATGTTTCTAACTCTCTTTCCCTTTTCCTTCTTCTCTGTAAAAAATCAATAAAATATATTTAAAAAAAAAAGGACTGTGGACCTCAGAAGGAACGTGGTAACACATTCATTTCTGGTCATGCCAGAATGTTCGTACCCCCTACTTGGACATGACCTCCTACAGAAACTACAAGCCACCACCACTCTAGTTCGGCCACTGAACTAGACCGAAGTGGAACTATGGGCCTTTGAGGAGCTAAAGAAGGCTCTCTTCTCAGCACCTGTCCTAGCCTTGCCAGATGTCATGAAGCCCTTCTACCTCTACATGAGTGAGGTAAGAGGCATTGCCAAAGGGTTCTCACTCAGACTCTAGGTCCCTAAAAGAGACCTGTAGCCTATCTGTTAAAGAGACTAGACCCCTTGGCAGCAGGGTGGCCAGCATGCCTCTGGGCAGTAGACACCACAGCATTGCTGGTGGAGGAGGCAGATAAGCTGACTTTGGACCAGGAACTAGCCCTGACAACACCGCATTGCTGTGGAACCCCTGCTTCAAGGTGCTCTGGAGAGATGGATGTCTAACACCAGAGTCACCCAGTGCCAAGCTCTTCTCCTGGATCAGCCCCGCATCCAGTTCCATAAGACGCTGGCCATCAACCCTGCCAGCTTGCTTCCCCCTGATGATCCGGAGGAACCCATTCATGACTGCATAGAAGTAATAGATGCATACAAGCAGCTCTCCCAGACCTGACAGATGTCCCGCTAGCATCACCAGACAAGGTACTCTTCACGGATGGGAGCAGTTATGTTCAAGATGGGATCCGATATGCAGGGGCAGTGGTAGTCACCCTGGACCACACCATTTGGGCACAATCCCTGAACAGGGGGACATCAGTACAAAACACTAAACTTTTGGCCTTGATCCAGGCCCTCCGATGGGAACACAGTGCCATTCACTGGGAAAGAGGGTTACCAACGTCAGCAGGAAAGGATATTAAAAATAAGGCTTAGCCTTATTAGAGGCCATCTGGCTCCCAAGGGCAGTTGCAATAGAGCACTGCAAAGGACATCAGAAAGGGGAGACAATTGAAACCAGAGGAAATAGAGCCGCAGACCAAACTGCCAAGGAAGCCGCCCAAAAACCAGTGGGGCCCTTACACGTCTTTGTAACCCTACCGAACCTGGACCTATGGCAGGCTCCGTCCTATACCAAACAAGAGAAGGAATTGGCAGAACAGAAGCAAGCTATCAGAGGACCAAGTGGTTGGTGGACCCTACCAGATGACAAACAGGGACTCTAGGTCGGACATTAGTTGCCTAATTACACCAGGCTACCCACCTAGGCGTCACTAAGACTTCTGAACTTCTGCGAGGCAGGTACTATATACCAAGCTTAGATAAGATAATTAAAAGCATAGTCACTAGATGTACTATTTGTGCACAGGTAAATGCTAAGCAAGGTAAGAGCCCCCCCACCCCCCAGCCGCCCTAGGAATTCTGGCCTGGGGAAATTCCCCAGGAGAGCATTGGGAGGTGGATTTCACAGAGATTAAGCCACCAGCGTCAGGATACAAGTACCCACTAGTTTTTTGTGTATTTTTTAAAATATATTTTATTGATTTTTTACAGAGAGGAAGGGAGAGAGAAAGTCAGAAACATCGATGAGAGAGGGACATCAATCAGCCGCCTCCTGCACACCCCACTGTGGAGATGTGCCCGTAAGCAAGGCACATGCCCCCAACCAGAATAGAACCTGGGACCTCTCAGTCCTCAGGCCGACGCTCTATCCACCAAACCAAACCGGTCTTGGCAGTACCCACTAGTTTTTATAGACACTTCTCAGGTTGGGTTGAAGCATACCCTACTAAGACAGAAATTGCCTCTATAGTAGTCAAGAAATTACTCCAGGAGATTATACCTAGATTTGGGCTTCCAGTAGTCATAAGATCAGTTAACAGCCCTGTCTTTGTAGCCAAGGTATCTCAAAGTATAGCTCAAGCCTTAGGCATAAATTAGAAACTCCATGGTGCATACCAGCTACAAAGTTCAGGACAGGCATGAGCAGGACTCTAAAAAAAAGGGCTTTAACTAAATTTGTTCAAGAAACCAGTGAAAACTGGACCAACCTCCTGCTATTCTCCCTCTTATGAGCCAGGTGTACCCCCTCCTGGGAGGGGTTTTCTCTTTTTGAGATCATGCATAGTAGACCTCCCCACATCCTTCCCAGGGTCAGGCAAAAACTGAAAGCTGAAATTCATAACCATTCCTTGCTCAAGTCCTTACAGGCTCTGCAGTATACCCCTAAGCTTGTATGAAATGCACTGCCAGTACCCACCACGGACCCTGTACATCCCTTCCAGCCCAGGGACTCAATGTGGGTAAAGAAGTTCACTGCCCAAGGACTTACCCCATCCTGGAAGGGATGCTACACTGTTATCCTGAGCATGACCATGGCTGTTAAAGTAGATGGCACCCAGATCTGGGTATACCACTTCCAGATCCTGCACCAGGAAATGGCCTAGATTCTGGCAACCAGCAGCCTCAACCATCAGATACCTACCCTGGGATCCATGCAGGCCAGGAGGAGACTTGATGCCTGCAGGAGGGGAACTGGGCTTCAATGAAGATAGTACTGACCAGGCCCATGGTACTAGAGGCCTTGGTAACTGTAAGAACATTTTTGCTAGCCAGTGAGAAAGTCCAGGGCCAAGTAGAGCAAATACCATGTTCTTAAGTTTTAATAGAACTATCAATTGGCACTTTCCTCCTATGAATTAGCATATTTTTATAATAAATAAAATAGTGGAAAGAGAAGTAGTGAAGAAGTAAATAACATTTAGCAAAGTCCATTAGAGTGACTTTTTACAGTTTTTATATGATTAGAACAGGAAACTTTGAAAATATATTAAGTCTGAGAAACCAAGATGGCAGCATAGCTGAACACCTAAACTGTTGCCTCGCACAACAATTTCAAAACTACAGCAAAAAGATAGAAAGGTTTTCATCCAGAACCACAGGAAAGCTGGCTGAATGGAAATTCTACAATTAGAAGGAAAGAGAGGAGCTCATGGAGACTCAGAGGAGCTGCAAAAAGCTGAGGTACAGAGACACATACACGTGGAGAGGATGGGTGGCAGAGTGCCTGTCTGGCTTCCTCTAGTGCAGCAGTTCTCAATCTATGGGTCGCAACCCCTTTGGGGGTCGAACGACCCTTTCACAGGAGTCGGCTAAGACTATTGGAAAACACCTATTTCCCATGGTCTTAGGAACCAACACACCCCTCCTTGGTGTAGCAAAATGTAGCAATGTAGTTTACTGTTGTTATATTAAGACTGTTACCCATGCTACACGACGATTCAAGACAAAATTTCATTTATTTGTAATTAGAAATAAATATTTCACAATATATAATTACATATTGTTTTTGTGATTAATCACTATGCTTTAATTATGTTTAATTTGTAACAATGAAAATACATCCTGCATATCAGATATTACAGTTCATAACAGTAGCAAAATTACAGTTATGAAGTAGCAACAGAAATAATTTTATGGTTGGGAGTCACCACCACATGAGGAGCTGCCTTAAAGGGTCGCGGCATTAGGAAGGTTGAGAACCACTGCTCTAGTGGGAAGGAGACAAACTCCTGACTGTACTGAACCCTAGTTCTTACTGCACTGAACCCCAGTTCTAGGCGAGACTCATATGGGGGGGTTCTGGACTGTCAGAAAGAGGGAAGAGTGCGCGGAAACTCAGGGGAGCCATGAAAGGCAGAGGTCTGGAGGCACATACAGGAGTGCACGTAGAGAGGACTGACTGCTGATTGTGCTGCTGGCTTTCTCTAGCGGGAGGAAGACCGAACCTCCTGACTGTGCTGACTCCAATTCCGACTGCACTGAATCCCAGTTTCAGGTGAGACCTGAGGGGCACAGACTCATACAGGTCCCTGAAGGACACGGAAACTCAGGGGAGCCCCAAAAGGCAAAAGTCTGGAGGTATGCACACAAGTGCATGCAAGGGACATTGAGACCCAGGGGCCTCTTAGGGCAGGGCTGACAGGAAGCCAAGGTTGTCTGCTCAGCTCTGAAATTCCACCCCATCCAAGCCCAGCACAGAGGCTTTTGCAATTTTGCAAGTCTTGTCTCATAAGACTGACTCCAGCACAGAAGTTCTCCTGGCATAGACACAGCTGATCCTCACAGCCAATTGGCCTGTAGATCAATTCCCCCCAGTAATACTAACAATCAAGACTTAACTACAACAAGGCTGTACACACAGTCCACAAAGGGGTGCACCAAGAGTGTCCACCTCAGGTAACTGCGGAGGCGGAGCCATATAGAACACCTAGTACACAAAGCTACTCTATCAATTCAGGGAAGCAGAGAAAATGTGGAGACAAAGGAACAGATCACAAACTAAAGAAATGGAGGAAAACAAAAGACTGGATATAGAGTTCAAAACCACGGTTATAAGGTTTTTCAAGAATTTCCTAGAAAAGATGAATAAATTTAGCGAGACCCAAGAGGAGATGAAAAAGGACCAACTAGAAATTAAACATACACTGACTGAAATAAAAAATATTATACAGAGACTTAACAACAGACTAGAGTAATGCAAGATTCAAGTCAAAGATTTGAAATACAAAGAAGCAGAAAACACTCCACTGGAAAAGCAAATAGAAAAAAAGAATCCAAAAATGTGAAGATAGTGTGAGGAGCCTCTGGGACAACTTCAAGCATACCAACATCAGAATTATGGGGATGCCAGAGGAAGAGAGAGAGCAAAATACTGAAAACCTATTTAGAGAAATAATGACTGAAAACTTCCCCCCCCTCATGAAAGAAATAGACTTACATGTTCAAGAAGTGCACAGAACCCCAAACAAAAGGAATCCAAAGAGGAGCACACCAAGACACATCATAATTAAAATACCAAGAGCAAAAGACCAAGAGAGAATATTAAAAGCAGCAAGAGAAAAACAGTTAATTACCTACAAGAGAACACGCATATGACTATCAGCTGATTTCTCAACAGAAACTATGCAGGCCAGATGGGAGTGGCAAGAAATATTTAAAGTGATGAATAGCAAGAACCTACAACCAAGATTACTCTACCCAGCAAAGCAATCATTCAGAATTGAAGGTCAGATAAAGAGCTTCACAGATAAGAAAAAGCTAAAGGAATTCATAACCACCAAAACAGTATTATATGAAATGCTGAAAGGTACTCTTTAAGAAGAGGAAGGAGAAGAAAAAGGTAAAGATAAAAATTATGAACAACAAATACATATCTATCAAGTGAATCTAAAAATCAAGTGAATAAAAAATGTGATGAACAGAATAAACTGGTGAATATAATAGAATCAGGGGCATAGAAAGGGAGTGGACTGACAATTCTCAGGGGGAAAGTGGTAAGGGGGGTGCGGGAAGAGACTGGACAAAAATCATACACATATGGATGAGGACAATGGCGGGGAGGTAAGAGCAGAGGGTGGGGTGGGAACCAGGTGGAAGGGAGTTATGGGAAAAAAAGAGGACAATTGTAATAATCTGAACAATAAAGATTTATTAAATTTAAAAAAATGTTGCTATTAGATATCTGGCAGGGTAGCTTAGTTGGTTAGAGCATCATCCCAAAAAAGTTGCAGGTTTAATCCATGGTCAGGAATCAACCAATGAATGCATAAATAAGTGGAACAATAAATCAATGTTTCTCTTTTTCTCCCCCTCACCCCCAAAAATTATATATACCCTGTTTCCCTGAAAGCAAGACATCCCCTGAAAATAAGACCTACTTCCAGTTTTGCCTCTCTCTGTAATATAAGACATTCCCCTGAAAATAAGACCTCCTTGATAATAAGGCCTCCCCCAAACATAAGGCCTCCCCGGAATATAAGGCCTCCGAAGCTATCATAAGGCATCTGACTCCTGATTTAAAGAGACCAAGCACTGCCTGAACAACTCTGCGGCCCATCAGTGAGCTGGTTTGTGATAACTACTACTGTACCGTATACAGATAATAAATTTCCTTTTTTTTTGTTCAACAATAAATAGGTACCATATTCTTCTTCATGGAAAAAATAAGACATCCCCTGAAGATAAGACCTAGCGCATCTTTGGAAGCAAAAATTAATATAAGACACTGTCTTATTTTCAGGGAAACAGTCTGATGAAAGACATAAAGTAAAATAATTCTACTCTCTGGTAATCCTGGCATCAGTAAATAAACCCATATTCCAACTTCAGGAAGAATTGTGCCCACCATGTCCTCTCATCTCTTCTGCTTGGTCTCTCCCTGTACCACCTAGTAAATAACTCCACCTGTAGTGCTGAGCGAATGGAAAAGAAACCTGTGACACTGGCACAGGGGAGCCAGCGCCTCCGCCTCCCGCCTCCTGGGATGGGGTGTGAGCCCCTGGGAAGTGCTGAGTGGCTCTGGGTGTAAGTCCAAGTGCTATTTATATTAGGTGATACTGTGACAACCTGGAATGTCTCCAAAAAAAGTCATTTTGGTCTCAATTCCTTGATGTCAGTCCTACTTTGGTGGTTGTTTTTGTCCACAGTGATAGAGTTTACAGATCAATGAGTAAAAACATCCTAATGTGTATAGTTCATGCTTTGATAGTTCAAAAATCTCCAAATGGAGATATTAGATAATAATTATTTTATTGTAAGTTAATGAATGAGTATTTAATCCCTTTAAATTACATATGAAAATTTTAAGGGAATACACAGGAATTCATTTAAAGTACCACTAAAGACTGATGTGATTTATAGAAAAGCAGCCAGGTGGGTGAGGGCCAGCTCCGCTAGTACCCAAGGGCCCAGTGCTACCCACACAGAGTGGGGATGCTTCCGAGGTGCTGGAAGACCTGGCAGGTAGATGGAGAAATATGTTTCTCTCTGTGGAATGTGAATGTGGATTCTGCATTTCACTCTCTGACAAGCCAGACCCAGAATGGTACCTCACCGGTTTGTATGTAGGTGAACAACATTTTGTTCCCAATCTTTTATATAAATATAGAAATCTCAAGTACATGAAAGTGTTTCTCAGGCCATCCTTCTACTTCCTCACAGCTTTACAGGCAATAGTTATTATTGTTGAACTCTGACTATCCCACCAACTTGCTGACCTGTCAGAGTGGTAAGACAGACACCGAATAGAATGAAGTAGTGACCACTGACACTCACATGCGCTCTTGCAGAGAGCACAGGTCATCCTGCAGCAATCAAAACGGCAGGTTCCTCTAAACTCAGATCTCCAGCTCCCTGTAGTGATTCTAACCCCTGGCAATACTTTCAAGATTGGATCTCTAGATGCGATAGGCATTCTGTTGCATGTGCACACACACACACACACACACACACACACACACACACACACACACGTTAGCCGAATGTTCATGTTTCCCAACCATTTGGACAGTATGAAGAGCAGCGCGACACCCAGGTTCGGAGCAATCCTGCGGATTTCCTGCTGAGCATGGATGGCTGCGAGCCCGTGACAGCAGCACTCACTATGCTCTGGTGGCATTGCTTGCAGGTTGAGGTCATAGTCGTATAGGAAAGTAGCTACTATTATGAGGATGACTCCAAGGAAGAAGACACTGGTTGGCAAAAAATCTTGTAGCCAAAAGTAGGATATCAATGTCAATAATATTATGGATAAAGAAGTTGCAAATCCTTTTAAAATATTTTTAATTAAATCTTTAATATTCAGATTATTACATTTGTTTCTCTTTTTTCCCCCTCCATAGCTCTCCTCCACCCGGTTCCCACCCCTCCCTCTACCCTTACCTCCCTCCTGTTGACCTCATCCATAGGTGTATGATTTTTGTCCAGTCTCTACCTGTACACCCCACACCCCTTTCCCCCTGAGAATTATCAGTCCACTACCTTTCTGTGCTCCTGATTCTATTACATACACCAGTTTATTCTGTTCATCAAATTTTTAATTCACTTAATTTTTAGATCCACTTGTTGATAGATATGTATTTGTTGTTCATAATTTTTTGGCTTTTACCTTTTTTCTTCTTTCTTTTAGAGTACCTTTCAGCATTTCATATAATACTGGTTTGGAGTTGATGAACTCCTTTAGTTCTTTCTTCTCTGTGAAGCTCTTTATCTGCCCTTCAATTCTGAATGATAGCTTTTCTGGATAGAGTATTCTTGGTTGTAGGTTCTTGCTGTTCATCACGTTGAATATTTCTTGCCACTCCTGTCTGGCCTGCATCTTTTCTGTTGAGAAATCAGCTGATATTCGTATGGGTGTTCCCTTGTAGGTAATGAACTGTTTTTCTCTTGCTGCTTTTAATATTCTCTCTTTGTCTTTTGCTCTTGGTATTTTAATTATGATGTGTTTTGGTGTAGTCCTCTTTGGATTCCTTTTATATGCGGTTCTGTGTGCTTCCTGGACTTGTAAGTCTATTTCTTTCACCAGATGTGGGAAGTTTTCAGTCATTATTTCTTCAAGTAGGTTTTCAGTATCTTGCTCTCTCTCTTCTTCTGGCACCCCCACAATTCTGATGTTGGTATGCTTGAAGCTGTCCCAGAGGCTCCTTACATTATCTTCACATTTTTGGATTCTTTTCTCTTCTTGCTTTTCCAGTTGAATGTTTTCTGCTTCTTTATATTTCAAATTTTTGACTTGATCCTTGCCTTACTCTAGTCTGCTGTTAGGACTCTGTATAATATTTTTTATTTCAGTCAGTGTATGTTTAATTTCTATATGGTCCTTTATCATCTTTAGTTGGACCTTTTTCATCTCCTCTTGGGTCTCACTAACTTTATCCAACTTTTCTAGGATATTCTTGAAAAACCTTATAAGTGTGGTTTTGAACTCTATATCCAGTCGTTTGTTTTCCTTCATTTCTGGAAAAGCAGGCCATGAGGATGGACATGAGGCCCACAAACTGTGAGCCGACAGTGCCTTCGCGTCCAGCTCCTGGGCATCCAAGGGCCACCGGGCGATTGAAGAGCTCAGCCAAGATGCCCAGCAGGGGTTGGACACATAAATCTGACACCATCTTGACAACCAGAGCTGCTGGCAGCTAGTCAGGAGCCTCCTGCATTCCGTGCTAATAAAGGGCTCCCTGACCTACTCAGTTTGGATCCATGGGTAAAGTGTCAGCCTGTGGACTGAAGGGTCCCGGGTTGGATTTAGGTCAAGTGCATGTACCTTGGTTCTGGGCATATCCTCAGTAGGAGGTGTGCAGGAGGCAGCTAATCGATGTTTCTCTCTCATCAATGTTTTTAACTTTCTCTCCCTCTCCCTTCCTTTCTGTACAAAAGCCACTCTGGTCATCAGGATCACCAGGGAGAGCCACAGGTACACACCCAGCTTTTTGCTCAGCATAGACACAGAGAACAGTGCCATGGTAAGAATTTTCAACTGATATATGACCTGGTAGGTAGCTGCGTGTGTCGAGATTGGACAGCGCCACGTAGAGCAGGTTATTGGGAAGAGTGTATATTCTGGATGGAATAGCAAGCTTGATCATTTCCATAGGCTTGTTCAGGATTTCATCCGCAGTATTTGATTCAGTGCCCTCAGACTACATTCTACGGCTGCCTTTGTAGATTAAAAAGATACAGGCCATTATCTTCAGAATCTCAGCCACAACCATGGCTGTGGAGGACAGGTACTGAGTCCCCTCCTCTTTTTAAGTCCTGGAGTAGTGCATCGTGAGAATCAGGCTGGTGGTCTGAAAGACCAGGATCCCCAAGGAAAGGTATTTGAGGTTGGCAGACATTGTTTTATCTGCATCTGCCTGCCTCACTCCCCTGGCCACGCACTCAGGGGCCTTAGACGCAGCTTGGCAGGGCACCCAGGGCTGCCATGCCCCCTGGTCCCCTGCGCCCTCTGCTGCACAGTGCTGCCTGCTTTCCCCTCTATCCCTGCTGCCAGCCTAAGTTTAAACTCTTTATGGATGCTACAGAATAAACCCCAACACTTTTTTTTCCTCAAAAAGATGGTGGAAATAACCCAAGAAAAAGATACAGGCAGGTCTAAGCAATAAAATTGGTATTTCCATAACAAAGAGTAGTTTTTAAATAATAATGGACTATATTCCAAAGTTAACATTAAGGCTGCCAGAAAGTCAGTGAATTATTTCTGTTATAGAATTTACCAAAGTAAATTCCTTGGAAAATAATAATTTGCTTTAAAAAAATCTCAAAATTGTTGAAACATGGATATAACTAAGATAAAGAATTTGTGGGCAAGCTTTTCAGTTATAATTATAGGTATATTAATAGTGGGGGCCGAAACCGGTTTGGCTCAGTGGATAGAGTGTTGGCCTGGGGACTGAAAGGTCCCAGGTTCGATTCCGGTCAAGGGCATGTACATTGGTTGTGAGCACATCCCCTGTAGGAGGCGTGCAGGAGGTGGCTGATCGATGTCTCTCTCTCATGGATGTTTCTGGCTTTCTATCCCTTTCCCTTCCACTCTGTGAAAAATCAATAAAATATATTTTTAAAAAAATAGTGGGGGTTCACTCCTTTTTGAAGGAGAGGGCTGGGCTGGTTGCATTTCCCCCAGCAGAAAGAATGTGGCGATTTTACATTTAAATAGCTACAAGCTTGCTTCCCAGCTTTCCCCTCCTTTCACCAGCCAGAAATGTGGTTTTCTAGTGTTTGGCAACTTAAAACTTTGGAAGTTTATTGAATTAAATAATAAAAAACTTGTTGAATATAAAGGTATTTTGAAATAACAAAATACTAAATGTTAACCTGAGTTTGTCTCATATGAAAAATCTAGAGGACAGAATTAAATTTATTAATTAAATATGTTTTTATTCTTGAAAATATAGTTATTACTAATCTGAGAAATGCTAAGTATTTAACTTGCCATCCAAAAATTTAAGGCTTCTAAGAGGTTAAAGTTCAAATTAAGTTGGAAGAAATGATATAGTTGTAATAACAAAATACATAAAATATAGAAATTTATTTTGAGAAAATAAGTCTTGTATTCTCTCTGGAAAAATTAATAATTCAAAATATATTATAACCCATCTGGTAAAATTTCAACCTAGGTCTAATTAAAGAAAAAGAAGTAATTCTATGGTCTCAACCAAATTTTTAATATAAAAATCAGTTTAAATTTAATTGATATATTTTAGAATAATTATAAAAAGTATATAATCTTTGGGATATATATATATATATATATATATATATATATATAATAGTTTTTCCAAGTTAATGTCAAGACTTTAACAGAGAGATGATTTTGGGACACTCCAAGGGCCCTGGAGTGATTTAGGAATTTATTCTCTCGTCTTAAAATAAATATTTTTGAATTAGTCTAATCCAATATATTTGAAATCATGTAGCAAACAAAAGCCCTGCAGCCTGCAAAATAGGCTGGAGGGATGGGACATCGTCTATACCTCCATTGGTATTATGGAAATACCAATCTTATTATAGATCAAATGTATAAGTTTAGTAAATTTGCTTTTTCAATAAATATGCCTATTTTAATTACTTAATAAATTAGCTTTTTAAAATATAATCAAGATCTCATATAATTTCAGTTTAATGAGAAGCCAATGTTTTTATAAGCAGTTGGCCAATATAAAAATTCACATTCCTGATCCCTCTGTGTATGCAAATGAGCACTGGGGGAAAAAAGAATGCTGTTTAAAAGTAAATTATAAAAAGAAGAAATTTTTAAAATTTTGAAATTGCTTCTATAACTAAAGATTATTATCCAAGCATTAAATCTGATCATTAGTAGTCACCATAAATATAAAGGGAGTCACTTAATGTGTAGGCATGAGGGTACAAAAACAAGCATGTAGGTTGCATTGTTGTTTAAAAAAAAAGGGGGGGGTCTTAAAAAAAAAAACCTCTTTTAAGGCAGTTTATAAACAGAGGTTTTTCTTTAAATACTTAAGAAGCCCTAGGTAAAAGTCAATGTGTTAGGCCTTATGAAAGAAAATAAGTAATTTATATTTTTATCTTCTTAAACAAAGCCTTTGTGGATATACTCAGAGACTGAAAACAGAATTTCAGTTGATATCATTTATTGTCTACCGCAAGAACAAATACAGTACATTTAGAAAATAAGCCTTCTTTCAGTCTAATTTATTTGTTTATTTTTTATTTCTTATTTTTTTATAATTTTTACAAATATTTTTCTATTTTAATGAACCTGGTACAGATAATGTCCATTAAAAAACCATATCCCAGGCCAAAAGGTACAAATAAAATAAGAAAGATCTGTATGTTATTATACACACTTCTCCATGGAAATTTTATTTATTTATTTATTTATTTATTTATTTATTTAAATTAAATCTTTATTATTCAGATTATTACATTTGTTTCTCTTTTCCCCCTCCATTGCTCCCCTCCACCCAACTCCCACCCTTCCCTCTGCCCTCTCATTGACCTCATCCATAAGTGTATGATTTTTGTCCAGTCTCTCCCTGTACATCCCTCACCCCTTTCCCCCTGAGAATTATCAGTCCACTCCCTTTCTGTGCTCCTGATTCTATTATATTCACCAGTTTATTCTGTTGATCAAATTTTTAATTCACTTAATTTTTAGATTCACTTGTTGATAGATATGTATTTGTTCATAATTTTTTGTCTTTTACCTTTTTCTTCTTCCTCTTCTAAATACTGGGTTGGAGTTGATGAACTCCTTTAGCTTTTTCTTATCTATGAAGCTCTTTATCTGCCCTTCAATTCTGAATAATAGCTTTGCATCTGTTGAGAAATCAGCTGACAGTCGTATGGGTGCTCCCTTGTAGGTAATGAACTGTTTTTCTCTTGCTGCTTTTAATATTCTCTCTTTGTCTTTTGCTCTTGGTATTTTAATTATGAGGTGTCTTGGTGTGTTCCTCTTTGGATTCCTTTTATATGGGGTTCTGTGTGCTTCTTGGACTTGTAAGTCTATTTCTTTTACCAGATGTGGGAAGTTTTCTGTCATTATTTCTTTAAATAGGTTTTCAGTATCTTGCTCTCTCTCTTCTTCTGGCACCCCCACAATTCTGATGTTGGTACCCTTGAAGCTGTCCCAGAGGATCCTTACATTATTTTCACATTTTTGGATTCTTTTCTCTTGTTGCTTTTCCAGTTGAGTGTTTTCTGCTTCTTTATATTTCGAATTGTTGATTTGATTCTTGCCTTTCTCTAGTCTGCTGTAAGGACACTGTATAATATTCTTTATTTCAGTCAGTGTATGTTTAATTTCTAGTTGGTCCTTTTTCATCTCTAGTTGGACCTTTTCCATCTCTAGTTGGATCTTTTGCATCTCTAATTGGTCCTTTTTCATCTCTTGGCTCTCGCTAACTTTATCCAACTTTTCTAGCATATTCTTGAAAAACCTTATAAGCGTGGTTTTGAACTCTATATCCAGTCGTTTGTTTTCCTCCATTTCTTTTGTTTGTGATCCCTTCCCTTGTCTTGGCATTTTCACTATGCTGGGAGAACTTAGGTGTTGGATTCAGCCTTATGATACCAGAAGTGCAAAGCCACAGAAGCCTCTCTATTGAGCTTGGGAGGGGTGGAGTCTCAGGGCTTAAGGGACCGCCTTGCCTTCCAGTCGGCCCCGCCCTCCATGGCCCCCGAGTCTCACGTGACTGGGTAATCGCTGGAGCGGTCCTTGTGCGCGCACACAGTGCTTCTAGACCACTGCCTTTCCGGCTCCCCTGCACTCCAGGACCACACGAGTCTAGGTCTCCAGGGTTTCACCCGAAACTGGGGTTTAGTGAAGTTAGAAGTGGCACATTTGGGAGGGTCTGTCTCCCGCCCACTCCCGAAAGCCAGCGGCACAAACAGCAGTCTGTCCTCTGCTCGCGCAGTGCTGTGTGCGCCACCAGGCCTCTGATCTTTTGCAACTCTCCTAAATTTCCGTGCACTTCTCCCTTTTCACAGTCCAAACTCCCGCCCATATGAGTTTCGGCTGGATCTGGGGTTTAGTGTTGTAGGATAAGGGGTTCAATGCCTTTAAGAGTCTCCGTTTCTCTCCTGCCAGAGAAAGCCAGCCAGGTACTCCGGCACCCACTCTCTCCACAAGCGCATCTCCGTACCTCAGCTTTTTGCAGCTCCTCTGGGTTTCTGTGAGTCCCTCTCTTTCCTTCTAGCTGTAGAACTTCCACTCAGCCAGCTTTCCTGTGGTTCTGGATAATGTCCATTCTGTCTTTTAGTTGTAGTTTTGAAATTGTTATGCGAGGCAGCAGTGTAGGTCTTTACCTATGCCACCATCTTGGATTCTCCCTTTCAGGCTAATTTAAATTGGCAAATTGAAATAAGTGAATACTCAGAGGACTTAGTTATACTAGACAGGAACCTATTCTTGAAGCATTAATTAATTTTTCACTAATAGTTCATCTCATAGTAAAGCTGCTTAGCATACAAATAACTCAGAGCAGTCATACTTCTGTGCTAAAAATTAAATTATAAGCTACATTACAGGAGTTCCAAAAGCCTCTTTATATTATTTAAAACAGAAAAGGGGGGATAATTTACTTACAGGAGATTACAGAATAATCTGTAAATAAATTACATGAAGCCTTAATTACTTACATTTTGCTTTACTTTAAAATTTTTTTCACTTGTAATGCTGATAGCAAGACACACATGGTATCAGAATAAGCCAAAGGAAAATGATTTGGCAGAATGAAAGGATCTGAGTCTAGTTTACAAAATGGATTCCTTTATTAACCTTTGGTTGAGAATATGCTTGAACTCCTCCAAGTCCATGTGGATTCCTTTAACAATGGATCGAAGAGTGGAACTGACCATACTACTTCAGCACAGATAGCAGTAGCCCCAAGTAACATGCTGATGAGAAAGGAGAAACAGTCCAGAGATGGAGGATGGTGAAGATTCATTGCCATGCTAGCCATTAGCAGCTGTATGTTGCTGCAGGTTGCCTGGGACAAAACCAAAGAAGGCTGGATCTGCATTGCCATTGATCACTGTTTGTCCACCATCCAGAACTGAAATATCATTGCTGTCATGTCACAGGGGACAGTGATTGGGAAGGGAACTCATAAAAAACTGTTAGACATTGGAAAGGGACTCAAAGAACTGTTGGCCCAAAAAGGAATTTACTGCAGATTGATTTCTTTGATGCCTGACAGCAACTAAAAAGGACATGATAGAACTCTATCCTTTCCATTGAATTTAAAAATCTTGAAAGGAACCGAGCTCTGCAAATGACATACATTCTTGTTAAATTTATTAAATCAAAGAAGGGGGATCTGCTACTAGCTAATTCCAGCAGGTAATAAATGTAAGAAGGTCATCAAAAGGTTGATGGACCTTGGGGCTTCAGCCGGGCTGAAGATCTGCATATTATTGCCTGCTGCCAGACAGCTGAGGGCAGTTCCCCCAACCTGATAATACTTTACTATTTACCAAACCTTACCTTTGATATGTATATCTGCTTTGCTATAAGGCAAAATGTGGGAATAAAAAGCTTTGGGCCTGCCAAGACCGGTTTGGCTCAGTGGACAGAGAATCGGCCTGGGGACTGAAGGGTCCCAGGTTTGATTCCTGTCAGGGGCATGTATCTTAATTGTGGGCACATCCCCAGTAGGGGGCATGCCAGAGGCGGCTGATTGATGTCTCTCTCTCATCGATGTTTCTAACCTTCTATCCTTCTCCCTTCCTCTCTGTGGGAAAAACAAAAAAGCCTTGGGCCTGGAGATTTAGAGAACTTAGTTTCTAGAACTAAGCCTCCTCTGGCTCCCCCCAAATGCCTTCCAGATTCATATTTCCTCTCTAACCTCTTTATTAATTTATGCACAGCCCCTTTTCCATCTTCCTGAATCCTAGCAGATGCTGAGAAACACCCCAGCAGTTAACATTAGATACAGATATATAAAAATATAGTGGCAAAGTTAGCCTTCAATGACAAACACCCAGCTCAGGTGAGTGGGGAGGCTGCATCACTGGATCCTACAGGACACCTTCTATACAAGGTCACTCTACCAAGCCCAGGAGATATAGAAGTCTTTTACTACATAGAAACAAACATAAGAAAGAAGTCAAAATGCAGAGATAAAAAAATAGGTCCCAAATGAAAGAAAGAGAGAAATCTCCAGAAAAAGAATTAAATGAAATGGAGGTAAGCAAATTACCAGATATAGAGTTAAAAAAAAAATGGTTATAAGGATGTTCAAGGAACTTACTGAGAACTTCGGCAGCATAAAAAAAGGACACAGAAACCATAAAAGAGAACCAGTGATAAATGATGGATACACTAAGTGAAATGAATAATAATATAGGGGATTCAAAAATAGAGTAGATGAAGCCAAAAGCAAATCGGCAATTTGGAATATAAAGAAGCAAAAAGCACCCAGTCAGAACAGCAAAAGGAAAAAGAACCCAAAAAATGAAGACATTGTTAAGAAGCCTTTGAGACGACAAATGTATTATGGGTGTACCAGAAGTGTGGGAAACATGTTGTGCTTGATAGCCATTTTGTAGTAAGCTCCAGCCACATCAGCACTAACCTCGGGCTAGGTTTCTATTACTCCAAACCCTATCTCTTTCCCTATCTCCCAAAAGCCAGGCGTTTCGCCTTAGGGCTAGGAATTTTTGCTAACTTCCTCATTCCCCCTTCTCCCCATAAATACCCTGATTTACTGCTGAATAAATGAGACTTGATCAGAACTTTGTCTTGTCTCCATTCCTTGTGTCTCTTGTCCCTTTCATCCCCACTTCCCCTCTAGGGTCCTTGTTGACTTAACCTGTGGGTCAGGACACAGAGGAGAAAAGAGAGAGTAAGAAATTGAAAATCTATTTGAAAAAATAATGATAGAAAACTTCCCTAACCTGAAGACATACAAGTCCAGAAAGCATAGAAGAGTCCCAAACAAGATTAATTCAAAGAGGCCTATACTAAGACACATCATAATTAAAATTCAAAAGGTTAAAGTCAAAGAGAAAACCTTAAAAGCAGCAAGAGAAAATCAAGGGAGTTTCCATAAGACTGTTAGCTGATTTCTAAACAGAACCTTTGCAGGCCAGAAGGAAGTGGCATGAAATATTCAAAGTAATGAATAGCAAGGACCTACAACCAACATTACTCTACCCAGCAAAGCTATTATTTAGAATTGAAGGCCAGATAAGAGCTTCTCAGACAAGAAAAAGCTAAAGGAGTTCATCACCACCAAACCAGTATTACATGAAATGTTAAAGGATCTTCTTTAAGAAGAATAAGAAATAAAGAAAAAGATAAAATATATGAATAATAAAATGCCAATAAATACATATCTAGTAACAATTTAACCTAAAAAACAAAATAAATAAACAAGCAGAACAGAAACAGACTCATAGATACAGAGAACATTTTGACAGTTGCCAGATGGAAGGGGGTCAGGGAGGATGATTGAAAAAGGTGAGGGGATGGGAAAGCACAAATTCATTGTTATAGAATAGTCATGGGGATGTAAAGAACAGCATAGGGAATATAGTCAATAATATTCTAATAACTATTTATAGTTTCAGATGGATATGAGATTTATCAGGATGACCACTCAGTAAGTTACATAATGTCTAATCACCAGGGTATACACCTGAAACTAATACATCATATGTCAATGGTAATTAAAAAAATAAAAAAAACTGTTGAAAAAGAACTGCCATTTCTAATTGTTAATACATGGAGGATATGAATCGAAAGCAATGAGTAATTATAATAAGAGCTTTGCTGGGTAGAGGAATGAGTAATTCTAATGTAAATATATTTAATACAAAATTCATTTTAAAAGAGTCATCAAGAAAGCATGTGGAGCCATCTTGATATAAAGTGATGGGAATATTCCGTATATAATATTATTATATTTCAATTTCACAATGTCTTCCAAATGCAAATAGTTCATACTTTGTCTTTTGTTCCTGTGGGAAATTTTCCGTAGCAGCAATGACTGAAGTACTGTCCTAAAATGGGGATATTTGTTCAGGCCTCGCATTTGTATATCCTCCACTCTGCTCCAGGAAACTGCTCCACTTGGAGTACATATATCTCCAGACAGGATTTTAGGAATGGTCATCTCTAATGTTAGAAGCAGGGTTAGGATGACTGCTGGATGCACTATTTCCTGACTCTGCTTCTGTCATAGGTGGCAGGACAAGAGGAGTTGTGTCACAGATGAAAAAGTAAGGTCGGAGAACACCATTGAACAGTTGGCTGAAAGTGTAGATGTAAGACCCGTTTGTGATGTCATAAAAGGAGATTTCACCTGCTTCATAGTCCAAGAAAATTCCAATGCAACGAGGCCGTTCTAGGTGGAGGAGAGGCACTGATGGGGAGGCAAGGACCATGTACTCATTCTCTTTCAGCAGCCACATGGCCCACACTCCGTTCTCGGGAGATGGTGTAGTTTCTCCCTTTCTTGGCACTGTGTCTTGAGAGACTCCTAACCCCCACTCTGCTCTTTCTCCCACCATGACTTCCCAGTAATGCCTTCCAGATGAGAAGTTCTGCAAACCCAGGATACAGGGCCACGTGTCAAATCGCTCGGAGTTGTTGGGGACATCCCTCCACAGTTCTCCGTCCTGCACACTGCGCAGGTCAGCCGTCAAGAGGAGGCTAGGATGTGCTGTGGCCGGGTCCAGCTTTACATCAACTGGAAAAAAATTTGTGGGACATGTAAAAGAATGGAAAAGGCTGGTGAACACATAGGAATCCATTATACTGAAGAGAATAATCACACTATTCCTCATTCTCTAACAACTGCTAGAGAAAGCACAGTATTTCATCTTGTAGGTCACTGAGAATTTTCTTCATTACATTTGAGTATGTTCCACTGCTACTCTGAATCCAGGGCTCATTATTACCCCATTGAAGACATAACCACCAATGCTATAACAAAACATGTGCATAACCACTTAGCATCCTTTTCTCTATACCCAAAGCACTTGGGTTCTCTGGAATATCTTTTTGAACTTAAAATAAAATTTAAAAACCACTTGGAATATGTAAAATTTCTTCTAAGAAACTATAAGAAAGTTTCATTAATATAAAAACCACCATTTTCAAAGCTATGTTAGGTGGAATTCTGAGGTAGAACCTGTGACCTTCATACTCAAGAAGGTGATACTCAAGAAGGAGATGATCTGGGTGGCTCTAATATAATAACATCAACCTTTTTTAAAAAATCAGAGAGGTTGCTCTGGATATTGGGCTCATGCCAGAGATATTTGGATTTGATCTGTCATTGCTGGCTTTGAGGATGGAGGGGGCACCCCATGAGGAGAAAGGCAGTTGACCTCCAACTGCCAGTCAGCAAGGAAATGAGGATCTGAGCCTTACAAAATAGCCTGAAAATGCATTATGCTAAGAACCTAAGTAAAGTTGGAAGTGATTCTTCCCCAGATCTTTCACAGAAGCCTAGCCTGGCCAACAACTTGATTTTGATCTTGTGAAACCCTAAGCAGAGAAGCCAGCTCACCCCATCTGGAAGTCTTGTCCGCAGAACCTTGAGCTAATAAATGCATGTGGTTTTAAGTAACTACTAGTAAGTCTGAGGCAGCAACAGAACACAAACACTGACACTGGGATGTCCCAATGAGATTGATGTGAAATTTTACTTGTAAATATATAAGTAAATCTACATATGAAATCTGGATAAAGACATAAGAATGTAAAATACTCAGTGCTTTCTCTTTATAAATAATAAAAAATAGTGAATTCATTAATATAGTTTTATTTTTAATATCACAACACAAACATTACTACTATGATTGTTATTCTTATTTGTCTCTAAGTCACTTATAGTGATGTTTTGTTAATATTCGCACCTGATTAACCCAATCATGCTATTCATCTGTTTACAATTGTTCACTGATTTCTTAGTTAACTTAGAGGTAAAGCATCTAGATAAGAGGTCTAATTACTGTCCTCCTGACTCTGCCACCACAGTACAGGCCTCCTCACAGGTCCTAAAAGACATCTATCATACTTCCTTCTCTGAAAGGCTCGCCTCTAGATCAGATGTTAGCAGAGTTATTCCTTACTGGGTCAGGCCTTCCTCCATCACAAAATTCAAAAGTAGATACTCTACCCCCAGAACTTCTGGTCACCCTTACTTTCTCCTTGTTTTCAATATTCTGTATCATCTTCTAACATTTCCTGTATATTGAAAAATTTAACTAATATTAGCAACATGAAGCTGGGATTTGTAGCATTTTTGTTGTTCACTGACACATTTCAATGCTTAGAAAAGTGGCTGGCATATTTGTTGAACTGATTAATTGATCACTTCAGTTTGTAAATAGCATTGGGAATATGAGGACATGAATTCTGAGAGTATGATGATTGTAAGAATTTATGCAGTTGATATATATAAATCTGCCTGTCAGAACATGGGTTAAATCATTGACTGTCACTGCTAAAGAGGGGATTGGGTTGTTTTTTTTTTGTTTGTTTTTTGGGGGGGAGGATTTGGAGCATAACACAGATTTGTTTTTTATTATAAAAATTTCAAATAATATTTTATAAAATAAAAGCCTAATATGCATGTGTCCAGTCGTCCAGTTGTCTGTTCAACCAATCAAAGTGTAATATGCTAAAATATGCTAAGGTTGCTCAGCCATTCACTATAACATGCACTGACCACCAGGGGGCTGACACTCTGATCAGTAGGTTAGCTTGCTGCTGAGGTGTGGCTGATCGAGACTAAGTGAGACAGTCTGGACATGCCCTGGAGCCCTCCAGCAGTCTCTCCCCAGCTGGCCAACCTCCTGCATCCCTCCCCAGCCCTGAGTGTGTAACAGTGGGTCCCTTGGTCTGGCCTGTGCCCTCAATCCAAGACCCACTTGGAGGATGTCATTTTGGCCTGACAGCGGAATGACCAGTCACTGTGATGCACACTGACCACCAGGGGTTAGACACTCAATGCAGGAGTTGCTCTCTGGAGTGCCACTCAGCTAGAAGCCGGGCTCACAGCTGGCAAGCACAGCAGCAGTGGTGGGAGCTTCTTCTGCCTCCGAAGCAGCACTAAGGATATCTGACTGATGGCTTAGACCCATTCCCCGAGGGCTCCCAGACTGTGAGAGAGAACAGGCTGGGCTGAGGAACCGCCCCACTCAGTGAATTTCATGCACTGGGCCTCTAGTTAAAAATATAAAGAATAAAGTAAAAATCACAATAAATCCCATCTCTCATAGATAAGCATTATTATATTTCTATGTATATATATTTTGCATAAATGGAATTAATTGTATATGATTTTAAATTTTTATAGTCTTCTTCCTTCATTAAATAATATGTTCTATTTTCTATAACCCAATACTATCTATGTCTTTTTTCCCCCTCTTTATTGAATATATTGGGTGACACTGGTTAATAAAATTATACAGGCTTCAGGTGCACAATTCTACAACACATCATCTGTACACTATATTGTGTGTTCATCACCCCAAGTCAAATCTCAGTCCATCATCATTTATCTCCCCTATACCCTCCTCTAGCTTTCCCCACCCCACCTCTTCCCAGCAATCACTATGGGACAAGGCTGTTTCCCAATAAGTACTGAAACCACTATATTGTCATAATGCATTTTCATTATTGGTATAAGTTGTATTTTTTTAAAAAGTTAAAAAATTGAATCTGGCCTTGGACAGTTTACTTGGTGGTTAGGGTGCCAGCCCTCAGACCAATGTGTCTTGGGTTCAAGGGTACATTCCTTGGTTACACGGTTGTTGGTTCAATCCCCAGCCCCAGTCAGAGTGTGAGCAGGAGGCAACCAATTAATGTGTCTCTTTCACATCAATGTTTTTCTCTCTCCTTTCTCCCCCCCTTCCACTTTCTAAAAGTCAATGGAAAAAATATCCTCACTTGAGTGAGGATTTAAAAAAAAATAAAAATTGAATCTGTACTGTTGTAAAGAAAAACATAATCAGGCCAAACCAATTAATTTATGACACCACAGTTATTCTTATCTAAAAACAATTGACTAAATATTTTTTTACTTCATTAATTCTCTAACTTAAGCAACTCATCAAGTTGACAGGTAATAAAATAAGCCAAACTTATTATTTGCCTAGAGGCTCAGTGCACGAAATCCTTGCACTAGGGGGTGGGTCCCTTAGCCCAGCCTGCTCCCTCTTGCAGCCTGGGAACCCTTGGGGGATGTCCAATTGATGGCTTTTGGCTGGGAGTGCACTAACCACCAGGGGGGAAGCCCCTGAGTTGAGTGAAATTGGGTCGAAACTGGCTCTCTGATATCACCCAAGGGGTCCTGGATTGCAAGAGGGGCACAGGCCAGACTGAGGGACCCCACTGGTACATGATCAGGAACAGGGAGGTTGGCCAGTTGGAAAGTGACTGCAGGAGGGCTCCAGGGCATGCCTGGCCCATCTGGCTCAGTCCTGATCAGCCGGACCACAGCAGCAAGCTAATCTAGCGGTCAGAGGTCTGCCCCCTGGTGGTCAGTGTACATCATAGCAAGCGATTGAGTGGTCTTAGCATATCATCAGCATATTACACTTTGATTGGTTGAATGGACGAATGGACACTTAGCATATTAGGCTTTTATTATATAGGATACTCTGCAATGCTTTTATATTGATGTTTTTTTCTGTTTTCAAATATGTTTCATCTTCAAATTATACTGTTTTAGCATTTTATAAACAAGAAAATTCAGATTTATTGGAATTAATGTTACTCCTGTCACAGCTACTAGCTATTCTAACCAAATGTAGCACATATCGGCATCAAGACTGTTCACCCACATCCCCGTCCTCTTGCCTCTGGGCATGGTGCTGTCTCCCATCCCCTTACAATCTGGCATTGCCATAGGACACAGTTTCATTAATACCATCATTAGGGAAGCCACGTGCATCACTTCAGTATGTGTACCTTCAGGAGCAGTGCCTGGTTCACCATAACCTCCCCCTCCTCATGGCTACCAGCAATGCAAAGGAGGTGGGCTCTATCTGCAAGGGCCCCAGAATGAGATGATGTGAAACAAAACCCTCCACAATCCTATATAATAAAAGCCTAATATGCAAATTGACCGGAACACTGACCACCGGGGGCAGGAGCTGCCCCCAGCCTGCAGGCTCCAGGCCAGCCAAGGCGGGTACCAGTGGGCCCCCTTCCCCCGATTGCCCCGCAGAGGAGGTGGCCAGCGGTGGTGGGTGATGAGGCGAGTGAGTGGGCGGTGCCAGACCAGCCAAGGCGGGTGACAGCAGGGGCCCCCCAATCACCCTGCTGGATGCCCACAGGTCAGTCTTGATCACTGGGCAAGCCTAGGGACTCTACATGTGTATGAATTTCATGCATTGGGCCTCTAGTCCAGTAATAAACCAATAACATGACCTCAAAATAAAACTGTGCTGACTTTAGTCATGAAACTTTGGGTTCTGCTTGTTACTGTCTCTGACTGCTCCAATAAGCAGCCAGACTCTAAACACCATTGTCCTCCAAGCTCTAAGGTGCAACCCACCTTGGAACTTCCTCAACATTTCTCTCATCCCAGGGATTCGACACATGGTCTTTAGCTCCAGGGGGATGGTCTCTGGTTCCAGCTGTGTAATACTCTTACTTCTGTGAAGAACACAGAACCCACAGTTTTCAACATCCACCAACCTCCTTGGCCTCTCCCAACCCATGCTCTGCTTCAGAAAGTAAACATACCGGCTCAAGGTTCCTCTCACCCCCTGGAAATAAAAGAAATACAAGCAGATGTGAGTTTGATATCAGAACTGCTTTTGACAAAATGGGCACAAACCATTGGAAATCACTAACTATTATGAAGATAAAGTATATGATTCTCTCTTAGTAAAAAACAAAAATAGGCTGTTGTTGAATTTTCTCATGAATTTCAAATAATATAATCAGTTTCCCTCATTGAGAATAGAATATACAAAGTTTAATTAATTCCTATGATATCTACCAATTTAACTATTTTCCAAATTGATAACTCTGACATTTGAATATTTTAATAAAGGGTTACGTTCTTTCACAAATGTATGTGGGGGGAAAGGGGGAAAGGGAACACCTGCAATAAAGTCAACATTAAAATAATTAATAAGAAATAACAAATATCTACAAAATGTGTTTGAGAAAGTGAAAGGTATAGACATAAAACGTTACTCTCAACGTCTCTGAAAGAAAACCCCAAATTCCTCATTTCTATGCACTCTTATGTGAACAGGTTCCCTAAATGGATAAAGACACCATTTTATCGCCAAGTAGATTATTAAATAAATCAACTGCATACATTTCTCCTCTCCCTCTAAAAATGTTCACCTATCAGATTAATTTTTATAAGTAGGAAATGATAGAGTTTATATTTACGGCAGACTTTGTTCTTGGCCATTGGATGTAGTTTACTGATACTGGGGGAAAAGGGAAAGGTGAGGATCAAAATAAAAAGAAATTATTTGAATACATCCTCCTAAGATTTGTATTATAAGTCATTTTAACATTTATTTGGTGCTAATGAGTGTTAATTTTAAATAAGTTGTATTTTGAGATATGATAAGACAATGAATGTTATTTAAAATGCTACAGTTCTGCCCTGACTGGTTTGGCTCCGTGGATAGAGCGTCTGCCTGCGGACTGAAGGGTCCCAGGTTCGATTCTGGTCAAGGGCATGTACTTTGGTTGCAGGCACATTCCCAGTGGCGGCAGGGGGTGGGGGGGAGGTGTGGAGAGAAGGGTGTGTGTGCAGGAGGCATCTGGTTGATATTTCTCTCTCATTGATGTTTCTTACTCTCCCTTCCTCTCTGTAATATATCAATAAAATATATAGAAAAAATAAAAAAATAGATAAAGTGCTACAGTTCTGACCTGGCTGGTGTGGCTCAGGTGGTTGAGTGTTGTCCTGTACACTGAAAGGGCACCTATCCGGGTTGTGGGTTTGATCCCTTCTTGGGCTGTAGGGGAAGCAGCTTTCTCACATAGATGTCCCACCTGCCTCTCCCCCTCCTCCCCCCCTCCCACATCAATAAAAAAATACCCTCAGGTGAGGAATTTTTAAAAATGCTGACGTTCTTGTGTTTACTTACTGTTTAAAATTTAAATTAAAAAATCCTTTTTGACCTTTAGTTTGCTCACAAGGAAATAGGTATAGCAACAATAACAATAAACAATAATAATTTTTACATAGAGATACTTGAAAGACAAAATTGATAAAATTAAACATAAATGCCTTATAAATTCTTCATTTAATGACCTCTACTGTGCTAAGTCACCATCCTTGTATGAGGATATGAATCACTTGTAAGTCAATGAGGCTAAGAGAATAAAGTATGCCTGGGAACCTTCTATGACAGTGGTTCAATCAGATGACACGCATACATCCAGGACGGCATTTCCAATTACCCAGGATTAATGCTTTCATGAAAGAGAAAATGAACATGTCTGTCTCCCTGCTATTTGTCTAGTCTATAATACTACACAGAATCTGAGCAAACTGCACCAAGCTCTGCACTTGCACTGTGCCTGGAACGGGCATGCGATGTGGCTGTTGGCTTTAAATTTTAATGTGAAAAATTCCTATCTGGACAACATAAAATTGATTTATATGCTTGGCTGATGCCTGAGACAGGTTACCAAAGACTTGCTGAATTGGCCATTACTGAATACAGCAATATAGTCATTGACAGATTGTGAGATTTTAAGAAGTGTTTTAGGCCAACATAGTGTAGGCTGTCCTTCTGTTTGATGTTACATAAGTGATAAAATTAATTTTTAAAAAATATTTAGGGCCGAAACCGGTTTGGCTCAGTGGATAGAGCATCGGCCTGGGGACTTGAAGGGTCCCAATTCCAGTCAAGGGCATGTACATTGGTTGCGGGCACATCCCCAGTGGGGGGCGTGCAGGAGGCGGCTGATTGATGTCTCTCTCTCTCATCGATGTTTCTGGCTTTCTATCCCTTTCCCTTCTTCTCTGTGAAAAACCAATAAAATATATTATAAAAAATATTTAGGTTTTTCTCTTCAATGGGAACTATTTTATAGATTCTTGGAGGATCCCGTGATTCTCATGCACTTCTGGTGAGTTCTAGGGTGTACTTTCCGTGGGGTTGTGAGCGCTGCAGCCCGCTGGGACCTCACCTCCAGCAGATCCAAGGCCGGGAGCCTGCAGCGGCCCTCCAGCTCCCGCGCCAGCTCCTGCAGGGTCCTGCCGCGCTGTGCCAGCTGTCGCTGGCCTTCGCGCAGTCTCTGCAGCGTGGCGCGCTCCTCCTGCTCCAGCCGCCGCAGCTGCAGCTGCTCCTCCTGGGCCAGGAAGCCGCGGTACTTCTCGAACTCCAGCCTGAAGCGCTGCCTCTGCGTTTCCACTTTCTCCTGCAGGGAGAGGTGACTTGCATCACCAGGGCGGGGCACAGCGCCTGCTGCTGCTTTCCTGAGGCAGTGAGGCTGGAAAAGGCCTGTGTGAGTGCAGCTCCCCAACTCTGGGAACGCACTGGCTAATTTTAAAACATGCATGACACCTGACTTGACAAAGCTTTCAAGCTGAGAGTTTAAGAAAGGCATAGATTTGGTCTTGGGTACAATGCACTTTTATATTCCAGTTTCAGCAATGGATACAAAATGTGGGGAAAGAGGAGTACGGGTATTAGAATTAAATGGCTATTAAATTATTTAGGAAACTAACAGACCAATTGAAATTTACTATTAGAGGGATCACTAGAAGGAGCCATTCGCAGGAACAGCGGGATCATTAAAAGAGATCAGAGACTTGAGTTTATAGATGTGAACAAGGAAAGGCTTCGAGATTAGAGAACCTGGATTATCTTCTCAGTTCCACATCTGGAATCCAGGGGTCAGCACTCTCTGCAGAGTCTAGAAAGAACTAAGCAGTCCTCAGGCCACTGACTGCAGACGTAACCTCAGGGATTTTGATTTCTATTCAAATCTCACTGCCATTATTTTTTAATAAACCTAAGAAACATACTTGATACAGCAGCCTTATATCTAAACTGAGTGCAACAGGCAAATAATTCTCCCACAGTATCTCCACATTTTACATTCTCTGCCCCATATTTAAACATGACCACATCTTGGTTTGCTTAAAGAGCATAAAATATTGCCTTTAAAAATTAATAATAGTTTTCCTCAACTCCCATAGAATTAAACTCCTCTCTCCAATTTCCCAGCTCTATTTCCATCTACCTCTTTGTAAATGACTAGGTTCATATAATAATCACCTAGTTAAATGAACCAACTCTGAATTTCATAATCTGATCTGGAAGTACAGGTTTAATAATCAGATGCTGGAGGCTATGAGGAGTGGAGCATGAGGGGTGGTGGGATAAGAAGGGGTTTGGCTGCAATGCATCTTTCCCTCATCATTTTCAGTACTACAATTACATCTACAGATACAGGAAAAAAAAGGGTTTTGTAAATTCATCTTATCAAACCTGTCCTTGTAGCATTTGGCTCCCATGGGTATATTCTCAATAATAAAAATCATGCAAATTTACTTGGCTTAGAACAGGAATCTTAGCATCATCTCTACTTTAGAAAAACCAGTGTATTTTTTTTCAAATGTAGGACCAGATTTAATTTTGTTAAATCTGCAGTCAGCTCAGGATTGAAAATACCAAATTATCAGATATCAAGTTATACTATAAAGCTACTCTACTCAAAACAGCTTGGTACTGGCACAAGAACAGGCATATAGATCAATGGAACAGAATAGAAATCCCAGAAATCTACCCAAGCCATTAAGCTCAATTAATATTTGACAAAGAAAGCAAGAACATACAAAGGAGTGAAGACAGTCTCTTCAATAAACAGTGTTGGGAAAATTAGACAGGTACATGCAAAGAAATGAAACTTGACTACCATCTTAATATCATAAAATGAATAAAAGACTTAAATGTAAGACGTGAAACCATAAAAATCCTAGAAGAAACCATAGGCAGCAAAATCTCAAACATCTCCCATAGCAATGTGTATGAATACATCTCCTAGGGCAAAGGAAACTAAGGAGAAAATAAACAAATGGAGTTATATCAAAATAACAAGCTGCTGTATAGCAAGAGAAACCATCAACAAAATGAAAAAGGAGCCCACTATATGGCAGAACATATTTGGCAATGATACATCTGATAAAGGGTTAATCTCCAAAATATATGGGGAAGTCATACAACTTAACAAAACAATCCATGCCTTCTAAACTCATATTTCTTGTATACATTTTCATTTGTGCATTGGCCCCTCCTTCAGATCCTGAACCCTGCATGAAGGTTGCGGCAATAGACACTTCTCCAAGGCAGACATAAAGATGGCCAAGAGACATGTGAAAAAAGGCTCAAAGTCACTGATCATCAGAGAAATGTAAATTAAAATGACAATGAGTTATTACTTCACACCTGTCAGAATGTCTACCATCAACAAACCAACAAATGACAAGTGCTGGCAAGGATGTGGAAAAAAGGGTTTCCTAGTACACTGCTGGTGGGAATGCAGATTGGTGCAGGCACTGTGAAAAACAGAATGGAATTTCCTCAAAAAATTAAATATGGAACTTCCATCTTACCCAGGGATCCCATTTCTAGGAAAATATCCCAAGAAATCCAAAATACCAATCAGAAAGAATGTATGCAGCCCTATGTTCAAAGCAGCACAATTTATAATAACTAAGATCTGGAAACAGCCTAAGTGCTCATTAGTAGATGAGAGGATAAAAAAGTTATGGTACATTTATACCATGGAATATTATGCAACAGTAAAATAAAATAGGATTTCTTACCCTTTGAGACAGCATGGAGGAACCTGGACAGTATCATGCTAAGTGAAATAAGCCAGTCAGAGAAAGACAAGTATCACATGATTTCATTCATGTGTGGAATCTAATTAACAAAACAAACTAATGAATGGAGTGGATCCAGAGACATGGAAGCATGGAACAGAGTGCAGAATCTCTGAGGGAAGGCAGGGGAGGGAGGGTGGATGGGAAAAGATCAACCAAATAACTTATATGCATAACCCATGGACACAGACAACAGGGTGTGGAAGGCCTATTGGGGAATAAAGGGGACATATGTAATTCTTTCAATAATAAAGATTTAAATATTTTAAAGACCCAAATGCAACAGTATGACCCATATAACCAACACAAGGGACATTCCAAGAGCACCCAGGTCATAAGATCAAGGAGACTACTACATTGTGTCTGACAAGAAGGCCATCCATCCAAGACAGTGAGGTACAGCAGTCTTATCCAATACAAAGAAGCATACCATGTAGGGAAACAGTCACTGGCCACAAATGAAAGAACAGGAGAAATCGTGAGGAAAGGGGCTAAATGAAATGGAGGCAAGCAATTTATCAGATATAGAGTTAAAAGTAATGGTTATAAGAATGTTCAAACAATGTAATGAGAACTACAAGGAACTTAGTGCGAACATCAGTATGAAAAGTGACATAGAAACTATGAATAGGAAAGAGTCAGAAATGAAGAATGACATAGCTGAAATAATGAATAGCCTGGAAGGAATTAAAAGTAGGTTAGAAGAACCTGAGGATTGAATTAGTAAATTAGAAATCAAGGTAGAAAAAAAATCACTCAATTAGAGCATCAAAAAGAAAAAATACTTAAAAAAGCAAGAGCACAGTTTAAGGTAACTGAGGGACAACAAAAAATGCAGTAAAATACACATCATAAGGGTACCAAGGAAAGAAGAAAGTGAGCATGGGCTAGAGAACCTGTTTGATAAAATACTGACAGAAAATGTCCCTAACCTGGAGGAGGAAAAAGTCCCATAGTTCAGGAACCACAATGAGAACAAATGAACACAAAGAGACCCACAGCAAGACACATCATAATTAAAATAATAAACTTTAAAGACAATGAATTTTAAGGGCTATGAGAGAGAGAGAGAGAGAGAGAGAGAGAGAGAGAGAGAGTCAGTTACCTACTAGAGAGCTCCCATAATGCTATAGCTGATTTTTCAACTGAAATACTACAAGCTAGAAGGGAATGGCATGAAGAGTTTAAAGTAATGAAGAGAAAGAATCTAAAACCAAGACTACACTATCTAGCAAGGCTATCATTTACAATTGAAGGTGAAACAAAGAGCTTCCCAGACCAAAAAAATAAAGTCTAAAGGAGTACATTATCACCAAACCAGCATTGCAAGAAATGCTAAAGGGACTATTGTAAGAAAGAAGAAATAGAGAGACCGAGAAGAACATGGGCATACAGAATAAAAATGGCAATAGATAAGTACCTATCAATAATAACCTTAAATGTAAATGGATTAAATGTTCCAACCAAAAGACACAAGATAGCTTAATGAATAAGAAAGCATGACCCAACTACATGCTATCCACAAGGTGCTTTCCCTTGTACCCCTAACTCACCTCAGAACAAAAGACACACACCAATAATGAACTATCAGGAAGAGAAAACTAAGAAACCAAGCCCATCTACTATTGTAACAACCACAAAAAAATAGGGTACCTAGAAATAAATTTAACCAAGGAGATAAAAGACCTGTGCTTAGAAAACTATAGAACAGTGAAGAAAGAAATTAAGCAAGATACAAATAGGTGGATGCATACCATGTTCATGGATTGAAAGAATTAACATAATTTAAAAGGCCATACTACCCAAAACAATATATAAGTTCAATTCAATTCCTATTAAAATATCAATGGCGTATTTCAAGATAAAAATATTCCAAAATTTATACAAAACCAAAGACACTGAATAGCTGCAGTCATCTTGAGAAAGAAGAAAGTTGGAGGTATCACAATACCAAATTGCAAGCTATGATACAAGGCCATTGTAATAAAAACTGCCTGGTACTGGCATAAGAACAGGCATATAGATCAATGGAACAGGACAGAGACCCCAGAAATACAACAATTCTTTAATAGTCACATTTAGTATTTGACAAAGGAGGTAAGGACATACAATGGACTAAAGACAATTTCTTCAATAAATGGTGTTGGGAAAATTGGACAGGTACATGCAAAGAAAAGAAGGAAAGTGAAGGGAATAGGAGGGGAGGGAAGACGAGGGGAAGGGAGGGGGAGAGGAAGGAAGGAAAGAAGGAAGGAAGGAAAGAAGGAAGGAAGGAAGGAAGGAAGGAAGGAAGGAAGGAAGGAAGGAAGGATCGATGTAGACCACTAACTTATACCATACACCAGAATAAACTCAAAATGGATAAAAGATTTCAATGCAAGTCATGAACCATAAGATCCTAGTAGAAAACATAGGCAGTCAAATCTCAGAGATCTCTAGCAGCAATATATTGTCTCTGAGAATAAGGAAACCTCAGGAAAAAATAAACAAATGGCACTACAAAACACTAAAAAGCTTCCCCACAGTAAAAGAAACCATCAACAAAATGAAAAGAGAAGCCACTGTATGGGAGAACATATTTGCCAATGATATATCTGATAAGGCATTAATCTCCAAAATATATAAAGAACTTACACAACTCAACACTGGAAGACAATCAAATTTTATAGTAAAAATGAGCAAAGGATCTGAATAGAAACTTCTCTAAAGAGGACATACAGATGGCAAATAGACATATGAAAAAAATGCTAATCATCAGAGAGATGCAAATAAAAACTTCAGTGAGGTATCACCTCATACCTTTTAGAATGTCAACAAACAAGTGCTGATGAGGATGTGGAGAAAAGGGAACCCTAGAACACCATAGGTGGGAGTATGGATTGTGGAAAAGAGTATGGAGTCTCCTCAAAAAATTTAAAATGGAACTTCCATTCGACCCAGTGATCCCACCTCTAGGAATATCCTAAGAATCTTGAAACACCCATCAGAAAGAATGTATACACCTCTGCTCATGCCAGCATTATTTACAATAGCCAAGATCTGGAAATAGCCAAGTTCCCATTAGCAGATGAGGGAATTAAAACAAACAAACAAAAAAAGCTGTAAAAATGAAGCATGGCTCAACCTGGAAAGTGTTATGCTAAATGAAATAAGTCAATCATAGAAAGTCAAATACCATATGATCTCACTTATATTAATATGTGAAACCTAATGAACAAAATAAACAAACAGAATTGGAAGCATGGATACATTAAACAGACTGACAAATGTCAGAGAGAAGGGGTTGGGGTGAACTGGATAAAGAAGGTGAAGGGATTAGCTAAAGAACATACCATATATGTATAGCCCATGGACACAGACAATAGTGTGATGAAGGCCAAGGGAAGGGGACACGGGGTTGAGGGGAGGGGCTGGGACGAGATGGGCAAAGGGGAGGAAGGGGGACATCTGTAATAGTGTCAACAATAAAAAGTTCAAATGTAAAAAAGGAGCTGAATGTCCAAATTCTGCTGTATGTATGATGGATCTCTCCTAGCTGCGTTTCATCTGTATCAATACTATGAAATGTTTATTATTCATTCATCCAGCAAATGCAATCTTCAACCTCATAGTGGTAGAATTGGACTCTACTCGACGTTCCAGGGATGCAGCAGTGAGATACAGTGAGAGCCAGATCAGCAAAACTGTTTATGATTCAGGTGGGGATTATAGATAAGAAGGGCACAGCTGTAACAAACGTGCTGGAGCAGGGAAGAATACTTTAATGACCCAAATGTGTATTTTTCAAAAATGCAAGACTTCTGAAGTCACAATATTCTCGTACCTTCCAAATGACTGTTTTCTTCCCCATGTTGGCCTCCTGAGTCAAGGCCTCCTCCATCTCCTTCCTCACAAGCTCCAGGGCCATCTGGAGCTTTACCTGTTTGGGAAGATATGCAGAGACCGTTAAGATGGCCTCATTCAGTATCTATCCTGACGAGGTGTGTCAGGCACTACAAAGGTCACCTAAAACAGGCCTTGTGAGCATAGCAATATGTCCAACCTCATTATAATGAAATGAAATATAAATACACTTTGTTAATGTGAGACATAATCAGAGGTGTATCTAAAAATATGTTCATTATGGCATATTTGAAATAGTAAAACCACAACTAACCAAAATATTAAAAGTAGGAGGTAAGAAAAATGTATTTTACATTAACAGGATAAAATTAAAATAAGGAGCTTAATAACAAGAAATACTCAATTATAAGTATATTTTATGTAATGTGATGCCAATTTTGTAAAATGTGCTTTAAAGAATATATAAAAACTAGACAGTATCAGTAAAAACATTCAATAGATTAAAAAACCTTACCTATTAGTGCCTGTTGAGCAATAACATTATTCCTAAATCTGTACATGTTAACTTCCAAAAACTATTTACTACTTTGTAATCAGAAAAGTGTTTATTATTGGGCAACAAGAAACCATATAAGTTGGTATTTATTCAATGAAAAAGAAATAGAGAATGTTGTAAATTTCACAAGGAGTGAAAAAAATTTAATGAAACTAAATCTCCTTTCAACCTTAGCCCCTGCTAGAGGTAAACATATTTGCAGAGTACACACACAAAGAAACACCTACACACAAATTTTAAAACTCTACCCAAAGTCATTCAATAAGCCTCATAACATAATAACTCTTGTCAAAGACATTAATAAGTCCTACACACCAGTTATTTCTAAAAAAAAAATAATAATGATAAAGTAATGCTGGTAAAACGCAGTAGGATTAATGAAGGATTTAGCAGGACTGAAATGGCATTCGTTTTAGCGTTTGAAAGGAATAGAAACACGGAGATGCAGAAAAGCTCCCTCCCGTGGAAGAAATTGTGAGCGAAAGCAAGCAAGTGCCTAAGGCCTGGTGTGCTTGGGACAACAGAGTCTAGGCTAGTGTTGCTGCATCTTGGCTGTGAAGAAAATTGTAGAAACATGGAGCCCTAACAAGTTGAGACTGATAGGCTAAGATGCTCAGAAGATGTTTATTTGGACCTAACTGGTTTGGCTCAGTGGATAGAGTGATGGCCTGTGGACTGAAAGATTCCAGGTTCGATCCTAGTCAAGGGCATGTACCTTGGTTGCAGGCACACCCCCAGTAGGAGGTGTGCAGGAGGCAGCTGATCGATGTTTCTAGCTCTCTGTCCCTCTTCCTTCCTCTCTGTAAATAATTTTTTTTAAAAAAAGATGTTTATTTGGCACTTAATTGAAAGACTACGAAAATATAGAAAACTCTAGAAATATTACACTAGTCATGCTCTGTATGGTGCCTTCTGGATGTAAAGAAGGCAGAAACATTCTGCAAAAGTCTGGTTAGAAAATAGCTGGCATCTGAGTTTTGTAGGTGGCAACCAAAACCAAAAAGGAAAACCCAGAGGGATATTTCTAGGTAAATCCAGAGGGAAGTTGAGGGGATAAACACCCCAAATCTTGATTTAAAACTACGTTTTAAAAAATAAAAGGAAGTTTGTACTTTAATTCATTTCATTGTGATGGTATTTCAGATAAACATGTCAATATCTTCTTTTGCTAGTAGCTGTTCCAGATGTCAGGAATCTAAATGTGTACCAAATATGTCCAGGAACTTTTGAGGAGCACTAAGAAGGAGAATTCTATGTATAGAGTTTCACAGATGACCCTTTTTCTTGCGGGGGGCAACTGTTCCTATAGGAGTCACCTCTCCGTTAAGGTGGTCACATCCTCAGTCCCCGAATATGAGTTGAATAAAGACTTGTTGTGCCCTTAGCTCCTGGATTCCTATTGCAGAGCCCTGTGCCCACTCAGGCGCTATTTAACTAATACTCAAACCCCAGGATTGTGCTGGAAACAGTATTCATAAGGCGAGGTGAACACTATGTAAAAGAAGGCGTTATGTCAATGGTAGTTTCGGGGAAGGTTTTCCATAAAAATGCACACCTGTAACCAAGCAGCAAGTGGACACCAGAGCTCTGACTGTGGGGCCCAGACGCTCAGCATCGGAAAGGAACAGAGGAGGAAAGTACAGGACTGGGAGGGCTACGTGGAAGAGGGACCCTGTACCGCGTCGTGCGTCTGTTATCCTTAGCAAGGGTCGCAGGGGGGTAGCATGGAGCAAAGGCAGGGACCCCCTTCCCAACTAGAGTGCGTGCCGTGGGAAGGGGACTCATCTCACAGGGGAAGTGCCAGGGGCGTGCGGAGGTTGGGGAGAGGGGGTAATGGGGGCAAGGGCGATGGGGGCGTGGGGCCGAGTGCCAGTGGCACGCAGGGGAGGCGAGGAGGGCGGGGAGGCGGTGCTGGAGCAGACACGAAGTCCTTGGGAGCAGGCGCTGGCGCCAGGCCATGTCCCTGGGCAGGTCCCCGGACGCTTCCGCTGGGCCTGCCGGGGTCCGAGAGCCCTTCTCGACCTGGCCGTCCGGCAGGTGCGCCGCGAGCACCGCTCACCTGGTGGCGCTGGGCGGCCTCCTGCAGCGGCGCCGTGCGGTGGCCCCTGTGCTCGGGGCCCGAGTCGCACGCCCAGCACAGCGCCGCCTGGTCCTCCTCGCAGAAGAGGCTGAGCTCCTGGCCGTGCTGCGCGCATTGCGGCCCCGCGGGGCTCGAGCCGGGTCCCAGCTGCCGCAGGCCGTCCACCAGGCTGGCCAGCTGCCGGTTGGGGCGGAAGCCCTCCCGCCGGAAGGGGCCGCGGCACTGCGGGCAGGCGAAGAGGCCGCCCTGCTCGCCGTCCGCCCTGTCGCAGAACTCGGAGATGCAGCGCAGGCAGAAGCTGTGGCCGCAGTCCACGCTGACCGGGTCCTGCAGGAAGTCCAGGCACACGGGGCACCTCGCCTCCTCCCGCAGGCGCTGCCCTGCCGACCCCGCGGCCATGCCCGTCCGCCCCGCGCAGGCCGTGCAGTCTCCCTCCTGTCCGCGCTCGCTCAGAGGGGCCCTGCCGCCCGCTGCCTCCACTATCTCTTTCCGTCCTGCCTGCACTCTTGGGAGGGGCCCTGCCTGAGGACCAGCGGGCACAGCGCGCGTTTTATCTGCAGGATTGCGTTCAGGAGGCCAGAGGAGCTTCTCCCTGTGAAAAGCGACAGCGCACAGGTCCTCGGTTACCGGGTAAATGCACACGCCAGGCCTACTGGCAACTGGACGCGTCTGATGGGAGCCCCTGACTGTGTGCCTTCCTCTGCGCCTGTTTCCACCTCCCATGAATCGGAGAAGGGCTGAGAGCCTTCCTCTGCCACGTTCTGCACCACCCAATAGCCTCCTAAGCCTTTACATACATAATGATTTCTTAACATCTTTTTTCCAAACTCCAACCTATCTATCTCCTGTTAATTAGCTCATATATTTTTTAAATGAGTACATGAATTGAAGGGGAGATAGATGCCCGAATAGACGTGTATGATGATGATACGTCTATAGACCAGCAACCTTCAGAGCATTTGAATAATTACTTGGTTGGGGTCAGGGAGGATCCTGCAGGCCTGCCAGGGAGTTAGCATTGCTGTGCAGCAGATCTCAGAGGTGACAACGCTGGAGGCCAAGAGGTTCCTGGAAGGACAATCAAGCAGAGACTGTCAGTGCCACTGCTCCTGTGAACATGGGGGACTGAGAAAGACAGGGAAGGAGGAAGATGATTTAACAGACAGTATGTGGGCAATCCTGACCCAGGATGGTATGGTGAGGTCATTAGGTCATTGGAAGGTAGACATCTGCCATTGAACAAAATGTAATTTGCATTTTGTTGAGTTTGAAGTGATAGTAGGCACGTCTGCAGCAAACTACCCAATCTGGTAGCTGGGCTCCCAGATGCAAGATGAGCAAAAGACATGCGGCCCAGCTCTCAAGAGCTCTAATGACTGGAACAAGGAAACTCGCCAGCACTTCAAGACTGTAACAGAGGACTCAAAACCAGCCTCTGGGACCAAATGAGCTAGCACCTGAAGAGTGAGTGCAAACACAGGTGGGAAGGGGGCAGTGGCAAGTGAGAGGGCAGAGTCCAGATGAGCTGCAGAGAAGGGCACAGGATTTACCCGTTACTCCAGGTCCAGACAGACTGGTGTGCGGCCAGATGAGGGTGAGTGACGGCAGATAAGATCTCAGGGAGAAGCCAGGCCAGATGACTCAGGTCCTTGTGGCACTGCTCCTGTGACACTTGGCCTGGAGCTTTGGCAGCAGGCAGAATCTAAAAGGTCTGAGAGCATCTGCTGAAAGAGTATGTGCATAATGAAATGGATAGATTCTTTGAGAACAGACACAGACAGGTATGAGCTAACCCTGATGTTAGAAAAGAAAGCAGAGCTGAAACCGGTTTGGCTCAGTGGACAGAACGTTGGCCTGCAGGCTGAAAGGTCCCAGGTTCCATTCCGGTTGGGGGCATGTATCTTGGTTGTGGGCACATCCCCATTGAAGGGTGGGGGGCATGCAGGAGGCAGCTGATCTCTCTCTCTCTCTCTCTTATAGATGTTTCTGACTCTCTATCCCTCTCCCTTCCTCTCTGTAAAAAATCAATAAAATATATATAAAAAAATAAAAAAGAAAGAAAAGAAAGTAGAGGTACAGAAGGCTCCATGACAGAAAATGTAACCTGACCCTGGACTGGAGACTTGCTAGCTGAGGGGCTTTAGGGGAGCTGTGTCAACTTTCCATGCCCACTTCCTCTAACATGTGAGGACAGTGCTAGTGCCACTCAGGATTCAACGAGCTGATAGATATCACACATTTGACACAAGTCCTGGCATGCAATATGCATATTTAACCGAGAGAGAGAGAGAGAGAGAGAGAGAGAGAGAGAGAGAGAGAGAACATGTAGCAAAAGGAATGAAAGAATAGTGAGACAGAATGTAAGCTACATAAGGATAGGGGGATGGTTTTTTTTTTCTATTTGGTCCAATGCTATATCCCCAGTACCTAGAGGAGTGACTGGCACATATGTACACCCAATAAATAGTAGGTGAATAAATAAGTGAATAAATGAATGAACAAAATCAGTACAGTTTATCCTAGAAGCTAATGAAAGAATTTCAAAGGTGACCATATGATATAAATGTGAGATCCATATTTTGCTGAATTTTACATATAGGGTCATGCTTTTTATTACTGTGACTAGAGGCCCAGTGTACTAAATTTGTGCACAGGGAGTGTATGACCCTCAGCCCAGTTTACACACTTTCCAATCTGGGACCACTCGAGGGATGTCCAACTGCCCATTTAGCTCAGGCCTAAATGGGCAGTTGGACATTCCTCTCACTATCCAGGACTACTGGCTCCCAACTGCTCACCTGCCTGCCTGCCTTCCTGATTGCCTCTAACTGCTTCTTCCTGCCAGCCTGATCACCCCCTACCCACTCCCCTGCTAGCCTGATTGATGCTTAACTGCTCCTCTGCCAGGCTGATTGCCCCTAACTGCCCTCCCCTGCAGGCCTTCTTGTGGCGGCCATCTTTGACCATATGAGGCAGCCATCTTGTGTGTTGAAGTGATGGTCAATTTGCATATTACTCTTTTATTAGATAGGATTCTGGGGGATACTAGAACCTGTTTCTCTTTTATTTGGAGACATAACAAAGCAACTTATTTGCTCAAATGAATGGATGACCTGATAGCATAGATCACATGAATGGAAGTAAGAAGAGGTAACTGGCTCTGCTGAAGGGGTCACGGTGGCTTTCAAGAGGGGAGAGTGGAGGGGTGAGCCGACCCCAAATGGCATGTCTCCTGGGTCAGCTCCAGAATCACTAGGCTCTCTTCTGTCTTCAGCATTGGTAGATAAGGATGGAGGTCTGAGCCACTGTTCTTAAGAAACAAATATCCCTTATCTCCCATCTCTGCAGGCAAGCTGTGGACTTAATGCCATGTTTTTACAAATGCTATGTGAAGGGCCACTGGGGCAGTTTCTTGTTTAGTAGGGTTGGTCTAATTTAAACTTCTAATTTCATATGCTCATTCTTTGGAGTAAATAAAACATCTCTGCATTTGTGCTGGGGCAGCCACATTTGGTGCACCCCGTCCCTGATCCTCACCCTGACTCCATTCCCTGACTCACTTGCAGCTTGCATAGCCACCCCATCCCTGCTGTGTCATCCCCTTCTCCACTGGTGTTTCACCTTCTGTGCCGATATGGGCTCCTCCATTCTCTGACCTGACTTGCTGCTCTCCCTTGTTAATGTCTTTGTCACCATGATTTGGGGCTCCTAAAACTATTTCCACGGGGCATCCCTGTCTTCTTCCCTAGCTTGAGTCCTTTTTTCCATGGCCCTAAATTTAGGGATTCACACTCTTCTAGGCCAAGCATAGCTCACTCCACAACGGGGAGAAAAAAACACAGAGCAGCCAGCACAAACCTGAAAATATCCTCAAAAGCAGCAGCCAATGACGCAGGTTTTCCTTCCTGTGTGTGATCTTTAAAAGGATCTGTGCTACTTTTCACTTAAGCAGTTGCACCCTGGATTTTGACCATTTCTTTTCCCCAGAGACTATGTTGATTCGTTGAGCTGAGGTGGACTAACATCAGCTTTCACAGCTTCAGCTTTCCTTGGCTGGGCAAGGGGTGCCTGCACCCAGGCACCTCTGCATGTCCATGGGAGGAGTCCAGAGGGCAGAGAGGCAGAGAAGCCTCCTCCTGCCCGAGGGGACCCAGGGTCTCTGAGATAGTGCTGGGTGTGGTGGGAGACATGCCCAGTCTGCTTCCTGTGCACAGGAGCTTTACCTAGCATGTTAACACAGACAGGTTTACTGTGCATGTTAACACAAACAGGTTTATGTAGTAATGCTACAGGTGAACAGTGATTCACATTGACGTTTTCTTTTAAGTACCTTAATAAATTCAAAGACAAGAATATACCCTATTCATACTTGTATTCCAAACTTGCTTCACTCTGGGCCAGTACAGAGTGAGGGGCCAATAGGTTCTGGGATACATTAGCAAATGCAATGTCCCTCATAATAGTGTATTTTTCTTAGAATTCCTTTATGTCCAAGGGCAAACTGAGACAAGATGGTGGGTTTTTTTTTAACCACTTAAAACCATCCTACAATCAAGTAACTGAAGAAAGCTAGTGAGGTAATCGAGACAACTAGCCACAGGTGATAAATCACTGACCTAGAAATCAACAATTACTCTTTTCAAGACAGCTGCATTCTTTAAATTAGCAGATAATTTGCTACTATCTTCATAAACCTCCTGGCACATAATTAGGAAGAAATCTATGGAACACACAGAGAAGGTATGGAGACTTCAGAATGATTATCCTTTCACACAATAGAAGAGAACATGTCCCCAAAGGTTTTCACTTCCTTTCTCTTGGGTGCATTAAGTGATTGGAGAATAAGGGATTTGAGTAAGAATTTGTTGAATACACAGGAACAAACTCAAAATGGATAGAAGATTTCAATGTAAGTCACAAAACCATACAAATCATTGTAGAAAACATAGCAGTAAAATCTCAGACATCTCTCGCAGAAATATTTTTTCCTATATGTCTCCACAGGCAAGGAAAAGTCAGGAAAATATAACCAAAAGGGACTACATCAAGCTAAAAAGCTTCTACACAGCAAAAGAAACCATCAACAAAATGAAAAGAGAATCCACTGTATGGGAGAACATATTTGCCAATATATAAGGAACTTACACAACTCAAAGCAGGAAGACAAATAATCCAATTTAAAAATGTGCAACTGGGCTGGTGTGTCCTAGTGGCTGAGCACCCACCCACACACCAGGAAGTTACAGGTTTAATTCCCCATCAGGGCACATGCCTCAATCCTCAGTAGGGGGCGTGCAGGAGGCAGCCGATCGATGATGTTTCTCATTGACGTTTCTATCTCTCTCTCCATCTCTCTTCCTCTCTCTATAAATAAATAAAAACATATTTTTTTTAAAATGTGCAGAGGACCTGAATAGACTCTTCTCCAAAGAGGACATACAACTGGCCAATAGACATGAAAAAATCCTCAATATCACTAATCATCAGAGAGATGTGCAAATTAGAACAACAATGAGGTATCACCTCACACCTGTAAGATGGCCACTATCAATAAGTCAACAAAAAACAAGTGCTGATGAGGAGGTGGAGAAAAGGGAACCTTTGTGCACTGCTGGTGGGAATGCAGACTGATGCAGTCATTGTGGAAAACAGTATGGAATTTCCTCAAAACATTAAAAATGGAACTGTCTTTTGACTCAGCAGTCCTACTTCTGGTTATATATCATAAGAATCCTGAGATGCCAATCAGAAAAAAATATATGCATCACTATGTTTATAGCAACATTATTTACAGTAGCCAAGAGCTGGAAACAGTCCATTTGCCCATCAGCAGATGAGTGGTTGAGAAAGCAATGGTACATTTACACAATGGAATACTACATGACTATGGAGGAAGGAAGAGGAGAGGAGGAAGAGGAGGAGGAGGAAGAGAAGGAGGAAGGGAAGGGGGGGAGAAGGGAGAAGAAAGAAAAAAGGAAGGAAGGAAGAAAAGAAGGAAGGAAGGAAGGAAAAAAAAGAAAGAAAGAAAGAAAGAAAGAAAGAAAGAAAGAAAGAAAGAAAGAAAGAG